>JAUZND010007789.1:0-10198 GCA_034780555.1 Coelogynopora nodosa | reverse complement strand
GGGGGTAAAAAATCCCCTCATTTTGTATTCACTCTAGTGGATCCATAAGTTTTCAAACAAATAAATTGAAACTCCCTAACGCGGGCTAAAATAGTGTTGCGAAGCTCCCTGGATGAGTCAATTATTTTGTCGGACGTCTTCTTCGGGTCCTCATGGGGTCCTCCTGACACCTCCTAAATCGTCATCGAGACCAAAGTTTAGAATTTTAATTATAAATTTACACTAAATATTTCAGATAAATAAAAGGCTGATTCAAGGTTGCCAATGGTAAATCACTTGTAGGCCCTTGGAATGTTTAGGAAGTCCAGGACGTCAGGGGTTACTGTTTGTAAGACTATTTATTTAGTACGTACACAAAAGTTAGCAATTATATATGTATATGCCAGGCAGTTTAACTTTTCACAAATCTCATAATGTCACCATCAAGGACTGAAAGATTATTTTAATTTTAAGTACATATATCTATTATATTTAAATATCTATGATTTTATTTATAGAATGTTTATATACCCAGAATTACTATTTCCATAACTTATATATATGGTTTCAGTGACAAAAACTTTTTAATCACCCTGGTAAGATGAAGATAATATATGATGACATGATAATATATAATATATGTGTGTTTTTTCTTAATTGATATCGAGTATAATAATTCACAAGATTTAGCAAAACTGACCAATTTAAGAAATCAAGATGTGAACATCATCGTATATCTGCATTTATTTTCTGCCATATCCAAAAAAGGTACACTTTAACGGGCATGTGACATTCCATGTAAAATTTTATTTATAATTATAACTATTTAAATTTGTAGGTATTGCAGTTTAAAAATGTTGTAAATCGCATTGTTTGTAGAGGGTTATTATCTGTGATGATGATATGAACATTTTTATCTCGATATTTAATTTAAAGAAGACAATTAAAAAAATTGATAACATATTTTCATTCACATTTTTTATTCCCTCTATATACCAGTACAAAAAATAGGATAATAGGATACTTAAGATAAGAGATAAGATAAGAGAATAGGAACACATTTTATTAAATACTGATTAATTATTCTAAAGATTGTATTATTCTGGTATTTAACATATAGTCATATTTCGTAAAGCAGGATTAAATATTCACATATTATCGATGCTGGCTTACAAAGTATTTACTTTTAGAAATATAAAATAAATTAGAACCCTGTCAACAAGAAATTAACATCTGGGAAAAGCAGCTTGGGAATTGTAAAACGTTTATACATATCCCGGGTGTTGCACAGTTGAGTAGGGTAAAATTCCCCTAGATACTGTCAGGTTTTTTAACATACATTTTTAAATAACAAACTATTATCATTAATTAGCACTAATCCATAGCTAAAAATAGATTTATATTGTTGCTGTTGCGTGATTATTTGAATTTCACAGCTGTATAATAATCAAACATGCCCAGCAGGGTGATTTCAATTAGGGTCATACTCCCTCCCCTCCCGCCTTCATCTTTTCCTCCCTTACCCCTTTTTTACTCTCTTCTCCCCCTATTTTTAATTTTTTCTTCCATCCCCCTTCTTTTTTCTCTTTTTCCTACCCCCTCCACCCTCCAACCCTATCCCCCCTTGGGTAGTTTTGAAATGTTGACTATTGTATGAATTAAAGTATAAGCTACAACGGAACTTGCTGTTGCATAGTTTGATAATAGCAAACTTGGAATTAAAATCGTTCTTAATTTGAAACTATATTTAGACCACAGTTATATCAGGTTTAGCTGCGTAATAGGAAAATTGCTACTAATATGGACTACCCGGAATACACCGAGAAGGAATTATAAATACAACGAAATCCGCGTGATGGAGCAAATTATATAAATTATTTTATTGACAGGGATTCAATTGAAAACTTTCTATATCATAAAATTTATGTTATTACTTTTGCCCAGCAAGATCATAAGTAGATGGGATCCTCTTTCGATAATTAAGATAGCATATACAGCGTAGCTACACCACAACTATGTGTAACACCCTGATTACGGCAGACATATATAATGTCAGAACATTTTATAATATGAACAAATACATTTATACCGTGTCAATATATATAATATGGAACATTTTAGATAAAACTGATTAGAGAAACCAATAAACCTCTATATAACTTAGCTCACGGTATAAAATATATTTTACATTATAAAATACACTGGGTTCCCTTTTTTTGATAGCATAATAATATCAGCGTCTGATATCATCTTCGCGCTCTCTCCATATGTGAACTAAAGCACTGAATTTGACATATTGTTATGAATAACAAATAAAAACATAAATCGTTCGATTTTATATATTTAAAAATGCAACATTTTTGACAAAATGTTTGAAATTTTTTTTGTTGAAAAAAAAAAACATTTCTCAGTGTCCGTTATGTTCGCAATAAAATATTCAATTTGCTTAAAACTAGTTTGTGTGGGGTGTGGTCTGCTGAACCTAATAAGAACGAAACAGTACTGTTCAGATTTCCCTGGCGATGAATATGCTTCAATAGCATATATGAAAGGTTTCAATAATAGTAAATTTTTCTTTTATAAATTTCTTAGTGTGTTTCTGTTTTTAATTTTAATTTCTCAATTATGGGTTATGCACATAAACACACAAACTCTCTGTAATGTGTAAATTAAATTGAGTTTATTTTGAGCGTATAACTTAATTTGACAGCACACAGCTGGTCCAAATGCTAATTTGAGTGATTTATCAATCGAATGTAGTTATTTCACTGATTAGTGATTCCGTGTTCTAGATCATTTGATACTTATTCATTTTAACTGAAAGTCGAATTATTTCGGCGATATTGTGTTTGTGTGTTGAACATGCAATTAACTTAGTAACTACATCTCCGCTTGCAAAAAATGTGTATAGGAGGATTAAAAAGCTTTTACCCAGAATTACTCCAATGGGTTTTGACGCCGCGCCAACAAACAATTACAACGTTTTCAATTTATAGTTATCTAAAAACTGTTCATATATACATTGAACTGTGAATAGCATTGGGAAAAGGGTTTCCTTTAGTGAATGGATTCAAAGAAGTGTTTCAACGAGCAAAATTAAAGTAAATGTTTTCTGAAATTGCTCGTTAGAATAAAAATAAAAATTAACATATCAATGACATATGTATTCATATTGTCAATATATTTCCAAAATATAGTATGCTAATACTTACTAACCAGACATATTTTGCAGGTAAAAATATATATTCGATTCATATAATCTTTACACATATTAATATTGACATTTTTGTAAACCAATATATCCATACATAATTTATAAAAGAATTCAAGTGACGTTGATTTATAAATTTCTACTTTTTTTTCCGCACACACACTCTCTCCGCTCGATTACCCTGATAAACAATGAAATAATTAAAATCAACCATTTTATATATTTTGTGCCGAGAATTGAGCATTGTTGACAATGTCATGAATTATGATTTTTAACGAAAGTTTTGAAAGGATTTAGTTTAAAATTAAACGAAACGAGTTACCTCATTGCCCAAGTGATATGCTAGTTTGAGTATAACATCGTTTGAATTACATAGGTGTGTTATATACTTTTAAAATTAGAATAGTTTAATATAACGTATTTTACAGATGTTTACTGTACATTGTATATATGTATGTAAATGTTTCTACACAGGGCTCATTTTAATAGTAAATAGAGATTTGTTATATATATATATATATAATGCAGACAAATAAACGTCTTAATATAAAGCATTGATAGTCATATATGCATATATGATATTTATGGTACGTATACGGTAAATACATGTAGCCCGGCTCTTGTAGCTCTAGAAGCCAATATAATTTGATATTAAATTTGCTGAATATGCTTGCACTGTTATCCGTAATTCTGAAACTATTTATTTAACTTTTTTATCATGAATTGGAAGCTAAACGATTTCAAAACAAATATTAATACATATATTGGAATAAATAATTACACTCACAAAAGAAACGTTGAACTTTGGAAGCATAACATTTTAAAAAGTAATAGAAAAAGCATATCTACAAAACTAATAGTTATTAATATCACAATTTAATTTAGCTAAATGTTTAAAAAATGGTTATAGCCAAATTTTAATAATTTTATTGAATTCTCTATATATTTTTCTTACATATTACAATTAAGACTTTTAATGAAATATTTAAAAAAAGTTTTTCACAGTTATTAATATGAATTATTTTTTAATTAGATCTTCACCTAGTAAAAATAAATGGCAACAAATTAGAACGCAAACGTTTCGTGTGTACTGCGACTTTATTTTTAACTGCAAAGTAAAATCGTTAGCTAAAATCGATGCCGAGTTTAAGTATAGAGGCTATTAGCAATTAATATTAGCAATTACTACGGATAAGTTTCGATGAATAAAATAATATAAGTTTTTACTTCAGCTAATCTCAGGTCAATGAAAAAAAATGATTTATTATCTCAAACTATAATTTTTTATGCAGATATACAGACGGAATTATTTGGCATTTGTTATACTACTAATGGGTTACAAAAATCTGATTTTGTTTTAATTGCTAAAATGAATAGAAAAGGAATGTCAAAAATGTATTAACATTTTTCATTTTTTAAATATATTTTCATTTATGAATCCTCAAGTCTGGGTCAATAAAATAATATTTTGTATTTGTATTTAACAGTTTCACCACCAATGACAATACAAATACATGATTAAGTACCCCATTAACATATAAGAGGTAAATAAGTTTACAAATAAAAAGTGAAGAAATAAACAAAAATTACAGAAAATAATCTGTTGGATATCTTATAAATTTAGATTATCCTACTGCAAATATCAAACTCAATTTCTTATTAGTACCAGTGAAATATGTATGGTACAGCACACTCTTATTTGTAAAATATGATTGAATACACCTTTACTTTTAACATATTTTCTTAATAGAAATATAACACAATTTTTGATTAAACAAAAGCACAATTATCTCGTCTATAGAATTTGGTCAACATTTAATATCTCATTAAATTGTTACTGCCGATAAATGACCGATAGATGACTATAGTTTCAGATATAACCATAGGATTAAACTATCTTTGTACATAAGTGTCATTAAAAAATACAACTATTTGATTAGTCCCCCCTTTTTAATTTTTTACTTCTGGATCTGTCTCTGTCTCAAATCTGTCTCTGTCTGTAAACAAAGTGTATTATTTATGTAAATTTAAGCAGCACAAAGCTATACAAGCAAAGTATAGTTCATCTACCAATATTTATTATTGGCTTTGATGGTGTTGTTAACTCTGAAGATCAAACATACCGGACTTTATTGAAACGTGCCTACATATCAAATGTCAGGTTTACTCTTGAACTAGCAGATAACTTACCGTAAGCTTCCTTTTGTGTATTTTTTATTAGTTTCACTGATAGTGCTTTTAAAAAAAATATGTATACAATTAATCATTAGACACTGATCTTTACCTCAATTATCTCGAGGTCTGCAAAATTTACCTCTCCTCGGGTCTGCAAGGTTTACCTCTCCTGAGGTCTACAGGTTTACATCTCCTGAGGTCTGCAAAGTATACCTCCTTTTAAATTGTAAATCTTATATATTTACAAGGTGTACCTTTTTTAAATGGTACATCTTACAGGTTTCCTCAGTGTACCTCGTTTAAAATTATATATCTCTAAGATTTGATGGTAATTTCCATAATGACCCCTTTGGTCCGCCATATCTACATTACTAAACATAAGGCAATACTCACCCCTATTGTCGTTAGCTATCGAAGGACATTTTTGCTGTAATATAAAAATAACGTCGTATATTCTCTATATTGTAATAATATATGGTCTGAAGATGAACTTAATGTTCGAAACATGTTAACCCGAAAATGTTTTTTTTGTCTTAATTATGATTAAATATTATTTACGTGAAATATTATTTATGAACATGGATGTCGCTAATTTGGTTAGAAAAAATATGTGTATGCTATATGATTGTTTTAATCAGACCACCGCACATCGCTGTTTTTACTTTTATAGCCTATTAAAAATATTTATGAAGCAACATTTAGAATTTCGCCTTCTTGAATTATGTTAATAAAGATAAAAAATATCGCATTACAACGTCTTAAATAATTTTTTGCTGTATTGTATGATTGTTCAATTCTGTTACGTTAATTAAAAAATATTATTTTGATATAAAAAATAATTTATTAGCCATTTTGTTAAAAAAAACATAAACCAGTGTCACCTAAGACCAAAATAAATTATATTTATTGCAATAAATGTTATTTACTTAAAATTAATCAGACAATTAATGTCTGTGAAATGAGATAAGGCAAAATGCCACATTTTCTACATTTAATATTTTAAACGGTGATTTGTTATTCAGCTAGTTATAAATTAGATAATCTACAATTTTTTACTATCAGCTGCTATTCAGCAATATTTTCACGGCTACATGGATGGAACTACACATTCTGTAGCGTAACTAAGATTAAATTAGTGAATATTATGTTAAATCGCACACTATAATTAAGAATAAAATTAGCTACCCATATTTAAAACTATATTAGCAACCCAGTTTGAAACCGTATTAGCAACCCAGTTTGAAACCATATTAGCAACTCAGTTTGAAACCATACTAGCAACCCAGTTTGAAACCGTATTAGCAACCCAGTTTGAAACCGTATTAGCAACCCAGTTTGAAACCGTATTAGCAACCCAGTTTGAAACCATATTAACAACCCAGTTTGAAACCGTATTAGCAACTCAGTTTGAAACCGTATTAGCAACCCAGTTTGAAACCGTATTAGAAACCAAGTCTGAGTGGACCCTACAGATTTGATAAATTTAAAAGATTTGAAGCCTTTAAAATAAGTTAAAATGATTTTGACTTACGTATATATATGTTATAAATATTATATATATATATTATATATTATATATATTATACTTACTTATATATGAAATAAAAGACCTCCATAACATTTTTAAAGTTATATAATTAAACAATTGAATAAAATTGTATACCTGCAATAATCCAGTAATGTACAATACCATGAACACATTATAATACGTATATGAATAGATGATGTAGAATGAGTACCGCTCTCACCTACAACATGTTCAATTGGTACACATGAACCAAACCAACAATGGGATTTGTGACATTTCTGTCTGATATACAGAATTTTATTCTGAAGCTTTTTAGTATAAATGTTAAAAATATATGTCAAATATTTTTATGTTGTTGCCAATTTAACATTTTTCAACAAATTGTTCAGCATTAAAATAAAGACGATTAAAAATTGGATGTAAATATGTTACATTATACGCTAAAAACATTATTTGAAAGGTTATAATTATATATATACATATGGACACATAAGTGGTATGTTTAACTTTAAAGTAAATTATTGGTAAATCTAAATGTGACATTTCCTTGTTAACATTAATTAGTACTTATACTTCTTATGATGTGCAGCTCAATAATATAATAGACAAATATATTAATCATTTATTGACAGATTGTTGTTTGATTTTGTTCGATCATTTTTTTTGTTACTTGAATTTTTAATATAAACAAAATGAATGTTGACATTAAAAAATTAAATACGTGAGAATTATAAACATAATTCAAAATAAACTGCAGACAATATTAAATATTATTTTTTTAGTTCTTAGGCCACAAATACCAGTTTTTTCCCAATTTTTTTCTAACATATTAAATGATGTAACGGACTACAATATAATATGGGTTTTCTTTGTAAAATAAAATTCGACTTCAGATTTGATACAATGAGAAGCGAAATAGTCGATATGCGACGTAACTGTTTTAATAACTCTTACCAGTGCTGATTATTGGTTTTAAAGTAATTAGAGCAATATTATGTATATTATGACATTTTTAATACTGCTACATTTGGAAAACCTTTTTAATTAATTCTTAAAATGAATAATAATATAATGTTAGATTTTCTATTTTACTAAATGAAATAGATTGACATAGTCTATACTATAAGACAAATTGTAATATCACCTATATAGTTATACAATGATTTTGTATATTATAAGCGATCAAGAAATATCGTAATATATACTGTATAACCGTCAAGGTAAAATTATATCAACAAAATTAAATTAAATTAAATCAACAAAAATGTGCAGGTGTGGGCGATTAATTTCTGTAATTAAAATCCACAATGTTTTGGTCAAAATTCGTAACATAATTAAATATAGGAATATATAAATATATTTAAGCATTAAAATTTCCAAACCTTATAGAACATTATTTATAATGTTATCAATATTATTATACATAGTTTAATTAATTGCCTAAATATAACTGATATTTATTTGAATAATATTTATATGAAAAATATTATAATAACTGAAAACTAAATACCGAAAAATTACATATTTTTTCGAAACTGTTAAACGATTTCGTTAACGATTCACTGTTAACGATTTACTCTGAACAGACTACAATTCTAAACAATTCTAGACAATTTTTTCTTAACTTGATTTTGAATAGCTTAAACAAATCAGTAATATGTTGGTTAGAAACTACCAGAAATGAAATAAAATGGAGGCCTCGATTGCCCCACTCACTTCCTCCGCTATGGGAATAAAACAAGGATATACCTTTGTACTATTTAATGAGAGTTAATGTTATGATCACCTTTTTTAAATGTTTAGATTTAGTATATAACATTAAAAATGATATTAATCGATAATAATAAAAAAACATTGCATTAAAAATGACATTATAATGTGAGAAAATTAGTCTATATTTCGATAGAAATTAAAATTTGATATAAACTTTAAAAGATTAAATAATTAAAATTTAATGACATTTAAAATGAACACTTTTTAACTTATATAGTAAGGAACTATATAGCCTATACTGACATGAGTTTGTTCAATTTATATATATATATTTACAAATCGAATGGGCCCAAAATAAATATAGAATGTAACCCACAATGTCGAATGCGCTTCATTTAATATACTGTATATTAGTCTATTTGGCCCAAAAATTATTGAATAGCCTCGTTTTTCGTGGGCCTAATCGAATGGTATTCGAAATTTTGGGTCGCATTTGATATTATTTTAGGGCCCCAATTTCGATTTGTAAGACTATATATATATAGTTTAAGTTAGAAAAACCTTAAATTTAAATACATATTTCAAAAATAAATATTATCAACATTAAAAAAATTATCTGGTGGTCTTCAGTCACTGAAACGTTACTAATTGAAAAACATAAAATTAAATATTTAACCAACATCTTTTAATGATTTCTTTAAGTGATATATATTTGTAAGTATTGGAAAATAAATTAGTAATACATGCGTTACTTTTATAGGTTTTTTGCAAGCAATTATTTTTGTTTAACTATAAAGAAACAATAACACCACTTAAAGGAGAAAAAAATAATCACACACTTTATAGTGTTTAATAATATTTAAAATGTGTCACCTTAATTCGATAGTGTACATTTGTAATTTGTTATTATTTCATATAATTTAAATAATATATTTAGTTTTATTTAATAATAATTTTATATTAGTTAATATTTAATATTTAAAACGATGTCTAAATCTCTGGTAATTCATGTTTATTCATCTTCTATGTAGCCTATATGTATATTACATATAAATAAATAAATAAATAAATAAATAAACATTAAAAAATTACACTTACCCGTCACTCGATTTGAAATGAAGAATTGTGAAGCTACAGTTGAGTAAGACATATTATTGGTACAATAGCCTACTTTTCCAATTGGTACATTAAATTAACCAATCAACGAGCTCATGTATACATATTTATATGTTTGGTAAATAATTATATAATATTATAAACAGAAACTGATAGGAAACAAGCGGTGAAAATCCTAATTTTCTTTTAAATAATTTATTGTAAAAAGTAGTTTAAATGTAGTTCGAAACTTTTAAATTAAAACATCTAATTTCTTTATTATATGATTTGGAATTAATGTAATATAAATGATAATGTTAGTGGCTATAGGGCGAAATCAAAACAAGCAATTTGTGAAAATAACAGTAAGCCTATGAAGGATGAAGGTAATCTATTTACATTTGAAAGCGAAAGTAGTAGGGAAGGAGGACCTTGACGCCACTCCCCCTCCGCCAAAGCATTTTTTTTGATGACCCCCCCACCCCGTGACCTTGATG
>JAUZND010007788.1:0-30555 GCA_034780555.1 Coelogynopora nodosa | reverse complement strand
CCCCCCCAAAAGACCCCCCTCCCCCCCTCCACGTAGCAAACCCTACAAAGTATGTCCACGTACGAAGGGTTAAAAGTCTTATGAGACAATTTTTATAACAAAAGTAGTGAAATTATACAATTCTAAATAGTTTTCTCGAAAAAATCAAAATATTGCTCGAACTTCAAAAATAGTTTGAAGTTGTGGATCAAAAAATTTGGCGATCAAGCTATTTGGAAATAAATTGAACTGAAAAAGGGCATTAACGCTGCCTTCAAAAAGATGATTACCAATTAACTTTTTGTATAAAATTGAGGAATTCATTATTCAACAAAATCAAATTATGAAATAATTATTAGATAACCTTTTGGCATAACATAAATTCAGTATGCAGACTATAAAATTGAAATATATATCTTACATCAATATATATATATGTTATGAGTATTATAACTAGATAAATAATAGTATATTTTATTATTTTGTATTCATATTAAAAATTATATAAAAATATTTTGGAAAAAATGTAAATATTAGCATTTACTATATTAAATGAAAAAATAGAAAAATTAACCAAAAAAAAAGTTTTTCAAAATTATAAAGTAAGTGTACTATTTATTGATAAATATTGCTTGTAGAAATTTGCTTCAGTAAAATACAAAAAAATCTAATATTTGTATCAAAGATGCGATTCTTTACACAGGATACACGATGTCAGATAACTACCAATTAGTAAGTGATAATATTTCATAATTATTAACGTTGGAAAAGAGTGGGCAGATAAGAAACACAAAAAAACATGCCTTGAAATAGATAAATTGGGGTTTTCACACTTTCGCCACAAACAATTTACATACTTTTTCAAGACAAATGTGATACATAATAATATAAATTAATAATAATTTGATATAAATAATACTTAAAAGAAGATAATTATATTAGACAAAGTTAGTAACCTAAGAATTATGAATTAATATATAATATAAATTACATATATAATTATTAATATTATATTAATATATAATATTAAGAATTAAATTAAGATAAATTTTATAGACTTTTCTAGACTTGTATAATATACAGTATAAATGCACATGTTTTCTAATTTTTTTCTTGTCTTAAATAAACATTTAAAAATTCAAAACTTTCGTAGGGACTCTGTGAAAAGGTTTATTTACCTTCTGTAGTGTTTTTAAAAATAAATTGAATCCATTTTTCTACTTAGTTGTTTAGTAGTTTATTTGTGTATAACTAATTTTCTATAATAAATTTAAAACAACAAAAAAATATAGCATATATTTAATATGAAAGAATGTCGTATTTTAAAATTAACAAATATATGTTTTGTTTAAAAATAATCTTTTTAATGATACAATAAGAGTTTAGCTGAAATACATTAAAAAAACAAGACAGTAATTTATAAATTGTTTTGAACAATATTTCATTAATAATTTAGGAACAATAAATTATATTAAATAATACGTTTTTCTTATTAATTATAAATTATATTATGAAGATCACTAAAAGAAATAATTTATATTAGCAAATTAAGGATCATTATGTATAGAACAGAAAATAGCATTAAGACAACGTTAAAAAAGAAAAACAAACACAACATTGTTAACAATAAAAATTTAATTTTAAATAACTGTGAATTTTCAAATAATTTATGAAGAAAAAGCCAAAACATCAAAGCATTTCACAGTACCTATAGGCCTATTATGAAAATGAAGATAGGTTAGTCGATATAATTATCATACACCCATTTAAACGGATTCAAAGAGAAGCACATACAATATATAAAAACGAAACGAAATTTTTAACAAGAACTGTTTCTGTTATTATTTCATTTCGAAGACCTAACGTCATGTCTGGAATGACACAATGTAGTTAGTTAATCACATTGTAGCCGGTTGATCTCTGATATAAATTGACACACCAAGGTCAAAGCAGGCGAGGAGATATAGACTACAAGTTCAAATTGAGTGTTTTCATGGCATTGAACTCGCCTATATAAACTCACTCACTAAGATGATACGAGAAAGAAAAAATGCAAACAGATCCACAGTGAGAGTCTGTGGCTGCTGAAAGGAAAAGGAACAACGAGTATCTGATATGAGAGAGGGAGAGAGACAGACACGTGGTTTTCGTTTTTGACGATATAGTCTACGGGGAGACGGGTGGCTATATGGGAGGACTGTGGCATATTTAATACGCACAGAAAAATTGATCGCATATTTAGAGAACGAAATAGTAGCATAATATACTACCTATTTTGCCGTTATCTACGAGTTATAAAAGGTAAATTAAATACTGGTCATATTATGTGCAGACAGGATCCTATAAACAAACACGGTGGTCACTTGATAGAAAACAATATTATATTCAATCGAATGAACTTGACTTTTATTACTACTTGCATTAAAATGAGAAGCAAGCGGAAAAGGGTAATCAATACATGGAATCTTCTTTATGATATAATCTCGTCAATTCTATAATTTTGTAGGATTTATTTTAAAAAAATGAAGACATTTAAATTTCAAGCAAAACTGAGACTGTGAATAAACAGTGCATACATATTTGATATGAAATATAAATATACGTGGTCTGATTTATGTCAATTTTATATTGAAATTATTTTATGAATCAGGTGTGCGGTAAAATATTTTCCTACACTTAACTAAAATTTCATTTGATAAAAATAATCGAGCAATTACTGAAATATAACTCAGTTCAAAATACAACTTTAGAAATAATTTAACTAAATATGTTGTATAGTGCATTTAGTACGTTAGTTTAAAAGAGACCTAGACAGATAACAACATACTATATTCTAGAATATGAGTAATTATCATTTACATGAAATTACAGCATACTAGCTAACAAAATCAAATGTTTGAATTTTATATAGCCGTTGTGCAGGAGCACTTTTTTGTATGGCTAATACCGTTGGTAAAAGGTGTAATTAATAGTTGAAAAATATTTCTATATAATTTATATTATTATAATAAAATTAATTATTACTAAACAATTACACATAACATACATTCTTGAAAATGATGACTTCTTATCAAAACGCCGAATAAAGTATATTTTTATTAGATAAGAACATATCTTTAAATAGTCAATATAGACCACTGCTCATTCTACAACATCACGTCAACAAAATTATTAATTAATGAAATCTACGCTATATCTAACAACTGAATCCTATGTAATATTTAGAGGTCTGATTACAATAGTTTATTCAATTATACTAATCATCTTAATTAGTATACAAATGACCACCACCGCTCAAGATATAGAGGCCTGTTTTTGTACACTCCGACAAATTAACTGATTCTTTCTCCAAGCACCGCGTCTCAACTTCAGGACTTGAATATAATATCGCTGGTAATTTCCCAAAAAGGCTTATAAGTGATTATATTTCAATTTCCGGTCAAAGTATTAAAATATTATCTATATTTTTAAATGCTATCTGTGGATAGACTTAATAGATACTTAACAACAACAGTTTATCAGTTTGGCAGTGAATAGTTCAATTGTGAACTTCTTTATGAAAATTAAGATTTTTCACTTACGTCCGTTCGCAAAAATACCGGCGATATAATATTGTCGCATTAAATTCTGATAATTTATTTAAGTAAAATATTTTTCTTTGCTGCATTTTTTGTTTTTTTAATATCTTTTCTTTGCTTCCCCTTTACATAACATTTTATAATTTTGTGCATTTAGTGTTTTCACCATATTATAAGCATCTACAACATATCTAACCGATTGTTTTTCTGGCATTATACAGTTACAACCAAAAAAAACTAGAACAGTTTATTTTATAACCACATAAATTAAAAACAAAATTAAACCTAACAAATAAATACGATAATAATAACAGAAGCTGACGAGGTCTTAAAACTTGTTAATGATGCTAAAATAGGCTATATTAAATTTAGATCGATATAACATAAATTAATATGAAAAATAAAAAAAAACATCAGAATTAATAACACTTAAAATAAAACTAATAAGGTTCTAAACATATTTTAATTAAAATATATAACTTCTGTGTGAAAGAAAGCCAACATAAAACCATAAAACCACGTTTTGAGTACCTATTAAAACGGAATAAATTATGTTTTTGAAGCGCTTAATTCACAATATACCAAATGATAACTAAATATTTAACACGTACCGTATTGATCTTCGCGAAGGGAGACAAATATTTCTTGATCCACAGTGAGAGGAGTATCTGTAAATGGTCAAAAAAGATAAATGTTATTTGCGAATAAGTATGGTGTCATTTTCCATCGTATTAAAGATGGAATAATGCGCTTCCATTGAGGACAGAGAGTATCTATTAACATTTTTATAAGATTTTGTATATCTGGTTGCAGGTGTGTATTTATATTTATTCTATATATCCAGCTTACTTTGGGTATATTCGACTGTCTTTCCTAAAATAATTCCCCATAGTCATACAAAACAAACTGATAGAACACGAGAAAGAGGAATAAGAGTTAAATACCATGTCGATTGATACTTATACAGAGAAAATATAAAACATACAAAGACCAAACGATATGTATAATAAAGAAATGTAATGCAGCTTTTCAAAGACATTGTGTTAAATTAATATATTAATATCAGAGCTATTTGAAATAGATGATAGCTTAAATGTGTATCAGAGAATATCAGAAAATAATGTTGCTCTCAAATGTGCATTCATAAAAAAATTATAAAAAGAAAAGCTTAGAAAATATAGTATCACACAAGATAACATAATGTAACAAAAATGTAACATAATGCGGGCAATTTTATGAGATACAAGTGCATACATAAAACAGAAGAAACCTAAATATTCACGTTTTATGTGTGACGCCTGGGATCTCTATTAATAAAACGTTGATCGGTCGATAATTAAATAGCATATAAGTATGCACAGCTTAAATAATGCAACTAAATTAATTTTTGTTATAATTACTTTGCTTCAACAACGTGCAAAATCGCAAATTAATTATGTAAATAAGTAACGAACGATAACAACGCACAATAATATTAATGTATTATCTAAAAAAAAAGAACATTACACAAAACATATCGGTTACGAATATAATAACGAGCAAAAGTTTAACATTAAAATGTAAAAATTGTGGTTTAGATTAAAATATTATAAATGTATTACTTAAAAAATTAAATGTGGTAAAGAAGTAACAACAAATTTCACTATTTCAAAACTATAATAAAATTATGATTAAATTATTTTATCTGATGTCTGTGATAGAGTGAACAAATGTAGAACAACACGAGCATATAATAACTATAGTTTTGGGCAATTCATTTCTACAAAAAAAAAAAAATACACTGTCCAAAGACAGTAATCAAGTTAATGAAAAGCATGATATTATTTGTTATCTTAAAATATAGTATTAAATCAAATTATATTTTAAGCAATAATCATCTGATGAATAAATTTGTTTTAATAATCTCAATATTCAACAAAAAATTACAACGAAAACAATTAAATATAAATGGTGTTAAAATAAAATTAAAAAAATTGAAAAAACATCAGTTGTCTTAAATTAAATAATTAAATTAATAAAAAAAAGAATGAAACAAACTAAAACATTAAAATATTTAAATCAAGGTATCATAATATTTAGAAGTATGAATACTAGAAGTATTCTTTTATGTGACATCGAAACATATATAAAAAATTAAATAGTATTTTTTACCAAACTCAATCGTACAAATTATCTTGATTTTAATATATTGCCAAGCGCATAAAAGTTCGAAGACCAAATAATATTTTCTATAATTAAAACTAAATAAAATTACTAAAATACATAACATACTTTCAATTTATAAAATAAAAACGAATAAATATCAAAAGGGTATTATAGAGGCTTACATTCTACAAAATTTATTACTGCGACATGTTACTACCTCAACATTTAAGCGAGTCATTAGGCATTTATAAAATAGGTATGCTTCTAATAAAAAAAACTAACTGAACCAATTGAAGGTATAAAGAGATTTTACACTGATTTACTTCCGATGTCAGTAATATCAGGGTTGAAAATTATATTTTTACTTCAGTACCATTAACCATTAAACATAACCATAAGTAGACGTAAGTAAACAAATGGATACTTTTATTAATTGGAATTTTCGAAGTTAATAATAACTTTTAATACCCAAAAATTCATTAGACTTTTTATCAAAATATGCCCTCGCCAAGTGAGTCGGTAGTTTTCCATCTTTACTCGGCCGACACTAATTCTACTACCATCAGTAATCGGGTGGGTAAATTCTTGTCCCTGAGAGGCATATTATTATACGGGAAATAAAAGGATATCATACCTCCATCCACTTTATTGTCAGCATCCAGTTGAATCGCTATTCCGAAACCACCCAGCTTGACCGGTGCCGAGTTCTCCTTATTGGCCAGCAGGACACAGTGAGGCTTCAAGTCCCGATGAATTATGTTGTTCTCGTGACAGTAGCGCAGAGCCTCGAAGATCTGCCGCATGTAATGACTGAAACATGATACAAAATCAACGGATGACTATGGTTGAAGACGTTTTACCACTCTGTATAACGAATTTTGTAAAAAAAAAAAGGAAAAATGATCGCAACTTCTAAAAAATAATTGAAACTAATGAGGATACATACCTCGCAACGGCTTCACTATAAACAAAGCCGGCAGTGGCGCGTTTGACAATTTCAAAACAAAGATCTGATCCTTCCATACTGAAAATGAGGAGGAAATACAATGTTTGTCAAATGATCATTTTGGAACAATAATGTATAAAAATAAATAAAAAAACTTGATATTACGACAATATCTGTGAAATGGGGGTGTGTATTCTTTTTCACAAGGAATATTTAGGTAGATATGACGGTGAGACGGAGGATAAAACAAAGGGATTATATGAATAAAAAAATTATCCTTTGTAAAATCTCACTAAAAATTATGTAATATAATAATCAGAATTTTTTTAAAAACAATAATTCATATGTTACAAACAAGCTCAGATGTTACAGATTAGGGATAAATTGTGTTATCTTAAATTAACTTAACTTAAATAAACTTAACTGCATCGTCATGTAAATAACGGATTAAATTATTGGTATAATTTAAATACAAATGAATTTAAAAAAATTAAAATAAGACTGCAAATCTATATTTAAAATTATTATATATTTAAACAAAAAAATCAACAGGCAACAATTATAATTTATTTAAACTTAAACATTTAAATCTATATTTATTATATCATTAAGAACACAAAAAAACGTTGTTGTAATATATATATATACATGTTATATAATAAGATATAATATCATTTTAAAAATTAAAACACGGAATAATTGTTTTGGAGAAACATAAATTGATAGGACAAATTTCTGCGAATTTTAATATTAGGTAGCTATATGGTTGTATTTCCATTTTATATACCACAAATATTAACAATGTAAAGATTATCATTATATATTTTCAGTAATTAAAATAATATATTATTTTTAATAATTTAAAATGATTTCAACTCCTCCTGTTTGATTAATGTTATGTTTACTAATATATTATTTGTTAAAGATATTGGTTTAATTGAGTTCTAACAATACAAAGAAATAAAAAATAATGCACGAAATTAATTGTCTTAAGTTAACAATACTTATTAATTTTTTAAGTTAATTACTTAACAATAATCTTGATATATTTAAAATAAGATATTTAAAAAACATTTAAAGTATATAAAAAGAGTATTATGAGGTTTATTTAAATTATATTTTGTAACATTTTAAATTAAATTTGTTATTTAAATGGCAAGCAAATGGCATGGCTATATTCGTATTGATATAATTATAAATTTCGGAATATTTCAAGTCGCATATAAATAATTGTAACAAAAATCTAGTTTTTTATGAAAAAAGCTTGAACAACTCGAATGTATAATAAAGAATCGATACTCTTGTCTAATAAATCTTTATGTGTGTATTTTGTAACATAAGCCTTTCATCTAAGACAACATTTATGCTACTTTGCAGAGATTTCGGTAAAAATATATTCACACCAGCACGTTGCAATAAATTAAGGGATTAAAAATTCGGAAATGACAGAAATATATATAAATACATTATTTTTAAGGCAAAAACTTCTTCAAATAGTAAAATTGTAGTTCAGTAACAGAATCTACAATAACTGTAAAGAGAAGAAAAGAAAAGAACCTGAAAGATTTTTGAAAATAAAAAATTGACAGATGATCGAACGGATTATATGACGATACGTTAGAAGATAGTGAAAGCCAGAGAGAGAATGGGGCTTAACGTGCCATCGACTACAGCATCGAATCATGTATTTTCAATTTTTAGAAGAGTCGAAGTTACTATACTGAAATCTGGAGTATAATAAAAAATACTTTAAGATAGGTGAGTGTATAAAGACAGGCGTGCTTGTGTGATAGATCACAAAATTATGAAAGGGATTGAGGTATGAAGAAGAAATTTAAATATTTATTTTCTCATTTATACTAGTGAGAAAAGTTGACTGTATTTAAATGAGTTTTGTTTAGTCCTCATCACTATTGCTTAAAATAATGTTTCTATACATTTTATGCCAATTTTCACTGAAGAATTTTAATAAATTTTAAATAGTAATTTCATGTAAACGGGAAATACAATTGGATAATATACAACATAAGAAAATAGCAAAATTATTATTTATGTAATAATTAACCAACTGTCAAGTTGTAAAAGGAAATAAGATTAAATTTTAAAATTACATTTCTACTAAATTAAATAAAAGCTTTTCAAATTGTAATTGAATGTCAGTAGAAAATGTCGGAATTAAGTTATTACAATCATTTGTAAGGCTGTAAAAATTACCTTTAGTTAATATATTATGAAAACTTCCGTGCGTGACATTTAAGATAATCAATTATAAAACTCGTGTTTCCGTTTGCTGTTAAATATAAAGACACATTTAACAATCTTTCCTTAACACTCATTAGTAATTTATAAGACTAGCTATGTATTAATTCCACAATTTCTTCTGAAAACGAAATTCTCATATCAGGTCAAACACCACAACTCCGAGATGATGTATGAAAAACACTTTGCAAATCAGTTAAGATAAATATTAAAGCAATAGTTGCTTTATAGGTATAAAGTGATTGATATACCATATATATTTCTTTTTAAAGAAAATCTGAAACACCACACGAGCCATTGATTATTTTTGCTAGTTAACATGCTTCCAAGAACGCTGAATCAGGATCAAACGAAGGCAAATGTTTTGGTATCTAATTAAATTTTCAACCAACAACAACTTAATAGTAAAATGAATCAAGAATGAGCCAGGCATATATTTAGTTAGAAACGGGGGGAGAAAAAGATAAAGGGGAGAGACAGAAAGAGCAAGAGACTAAGTGATAAAAATATTTCAGCATTTGTAAACCTACTGGCAACCGTGTATTCGACGAAGTCGTTCCATGTTCTTCACATCAATAGTAGTTTTTAGGTCGATGATAACGAAGAATAATTCAATCAGGCCACAAATATCACTAGTTGAATAACTTTAGACTGCAACAATTTTGAGTGAGGATTGAGTTAATTTTGTCAATGTGTGAAGGCTGTCTCAAGATGAACATTCATTTTAGTAAATATAAGGAATTAAAACCCACAAGAATAACATATTTTATATCACACACTTTTTATTTCAAAACAAACAATAAATAAACGACTTTTTCAATTAGTCGTTAATTAACTATTATTGGTCAGTATAGCCGCAAAATATGACACTGTAATGCTGTCTGACGAATAGAACAGAAAATATCTATCAAGGCAAACACTGAATTGGGTAAGTGTCTCAATATCGATGCCACAGTAAAGATTAGACCACTACTTCTTAGTGGAGAACTAGGTTACTAACAACATAAACACACTTGTGTATAATACCGGCTTGACCAATAAAAATGAGGAAAGCGATAGACGTCGTTTGCAACAAATATGTTTGGCATACTCGACAATGTATGCGTAAACATATTTGAAAACAATCCCTTAAATTTTTTTTTAGAAAGTATTCAATTGTGTTTAATTATTTTGTATTTAATGAGAAAAAGTACAAAAGTATTTAGTTTATAATAATACTATGAATATGTTATATTATATCTGTAATTCTACAACTTTTAATAAACGGTGTCTCCGCAAACATTTAAATATATATATTTTATAATATTTCCCTCTTAAACGATCCCAAATTAGATGAAGCGATATATTTAAACGAAGTAAATATTATAATTTTGCCCAAACAATAATTTAAACATAATGATGATAACCTTGTCAATGTTAGCACAAGTTAAACAACCACTCATTATATTATTATAACAATATATCAGATTGCAGTCAGCAGATTTTTTCAGGGAGAGAATACCAATTTTTTGAACCCTCTTCTCTCTCTCTCTTACGCCCTTTCCTTTTATCTCTCCGTTTCCCCTTCTGTTTTCTCTCTTACCCCCCCCCGTGTAGGTTTGATCTGTATCAATTATGTTTAAACATACAAATGTAGCACAATTAAAATAACAATTTTCCTTCATAACATACAAATTACATTAATAATAATACATAACTATAAAATGAATAGATTTGTCCGATAGGCCTATACCACTTGAAAAGAGACAGTGAAATATTAAATTTTATAGACACCAATATAATTTGACGAACCAAATCGGATGAAAAGTAATCGTAAGTAATATATGTCAGAAAATTATTGAATTATTTATTATATCAATTTTGTAAGAAAAGATTCAGTTATCTAAATTTAATATAGTTTAATTTTAAAATCATAATAGTACAATAACGATTTTTTAATACTATATTTTAAATATATTTTAAAATCAATTTGAAAGAAGGTGATTGTGACAACATTTTACTCACTAGTAAATAATAGTTAAAATATTTTCTAAGCAAAAATGTTCTGTGTTAGAACGTACTACGGGTTGTTAAAAAAAGTTATTTTAGCTAAATCATAAAAATTGAAGTTAAAACTTGTATTATTTGTAAATAATGCATATAGTAAAACAAAGATATATTCTTATTAACATTAAATAATAACACAATAAAACGTAATAAGATAAAATAAAAATACAATATAACGTAATAACACCAAAAAAATAATAGAATTAAACTAAAGTGTAATTTATTTTTTCAGTGTAGTCAATAATTAGGGAACTTAATTTATATAATCAGATTCCGGTCTTATGTTTGGAAATTGTCGACCAAGACACTGTTTGTTCACAGTCATAAATGTGAATACTAAAAATTATCAAAAATTAAGATTAAAATAGTAAACGATTATAGCAATTTCTTAAAAAAACGAATGGAGGTAGATTACGCTTAATGCATGTTTGTTTATATAAGCGGCTAAAAAATAGTACTAAATATTATAGATTAAATATATATATAGTAGCATGGTAAAATCAAATGTTATAATTTTAGTTTTGATTATAATCAATATCAAGACAACGTATTGTGACAGATAATAATTCTAGTTTGAAATTAAAATATTGAAAATTGGTGGCATAAAACTTGCATAGGTGTGCGTAAGAAAAATAAGGAAATTGTTTTCTCTCGTTTACGGATAGGTATTGAGGATAATACCGATGTTATTAATCATTTAATAACATTATATTATTAATTATTTATTAACATTATATTATTAATTAGTATCATGTATTTTTATGCTATTTTAATAATATGCATTATTCGATACAGAAGTACTTTTCCTGAAAATATATTGAAACAATATCCTTTAACCATTCTATAAAATATTATTTTAATATATACAATCGAAGATATAATTTCAGCTATTTCATTTTCTAATATTATAGATTTAAAACATTTGAGTCTTATATAATATAATTAGATATTTTCCTGAAACATGTTTGGAATCTAATCACTAATATTCAAGGTGAAATAAAAAAAATGTTTACACTTTTTTAATTGTTTATTGAAATCAATTTGGACATAATATATAATATATATATTTAAACATTGCCATTGTTACAAATACCTTAGTATTTATTCATTTTTTAATTTCATTTTTCAAAAATGTGTAATGATGAATATGAAGATATCATAAGATACAAAAGTAACTTTGTTGAAACCGTGTTTATAACGGGTGCCATTAGAAAATGGTAAGAGTGGAAGAGAAACTCTCTCCACCCCAGCGGAAACGAGTGTTAATTCATTTAGATATAATTTTTAAAATTTGCATAAATGAAAATAACAATATTATCATTAATATACTACTTAGAAAGTAAAACAAATTTTATTTACCATTTTCGCCGAAATAAATATAACAAGCAACCATAACAAAGAATGATAATAAAGTTAGTAAATATACATTAAAAGCATTTATTTCGAAATAACTAAACAAAAATGCAAAAAAAATAAAAAATAACAAACTAAGTGATATATAAAAAAATTAATGTCAAATACCGATTACAATCATTGACTTAAAATGGTTAACTCAAATTATATATTAATTAAAATCATAATGTTGAAATAGTTTGGACAATTATTTAAAAAAGCAATTGTTCAAAAATATAAAAAGATTAAAGGTACAATAAATTATTACTCATTATAAATAATATATATAAATTATAAATTTATGATTTTATTGTTGAATAAATAAAGTATTATACTTGAAATGAATATATAATATTTTCTGGATCAACTAAATCGAAAATATACTTTTAAATACCTTGTAATACTAGTTCAATTGACGGGTAACAAATCCATTTTATGGATGGTGATTTATTTAATTCAACTAGGAAGATATAAATAAATATTTAACGATTATTTGGGAAAAATGTATCGCAGTAATAACATAATACTCATTTTATATTACTGTGAGTAATATCTAAAGTTAATAAACTAATTTAATATCAAATAAATATTGACAACTGAAAAATTAGGCAAATACATAATTAATCGGAATATACGCTAAAATGTAACAATTTTAAGTAGGAATTGCATAAATAACATTTATAAAGTCTATAAAATATTTCACATTGTTTTCATTATAAGCATTCTATTACATCTGCTCGATATATGAATAAATCGACCCTTCAATTTAATACGTATAGTATAATAAGCAATACAAATAAAAATGGTAAAGATGAAAGTATATTAAAATGAAATTATGTATGTGAGTGGTTAGTGTTATATCATATACTCCTATAATCTATATGGACGATTAGTTTTAGATAATTACCTCTAAACCACTTCAGAAAGCGTAGTGATTGTGATTGGAATATAAATGGAACAGAGTTTTGAAATTAGAAATGAAATCGATGTTTTTCTAACAAAAAATGCAATTAAATGATATATATATATATATATAACACCGAAATTTTACATAATTAACAACAAAAAATTAATTGTTATTGCTCTGTATACAAAGTTTAAAAGTTGATACAAGGCTAAATGGTCTTGAATTAAGTGCTGATAAACAGACCTATTAGATTAATAGACAAGATCTAGTAAAAATTATTATGATTTATTAAGGTCTGTGTTTTACACATACATCAATTAGCTGAATCCAGAAATGAGCACATTGAAATTGAATATGAATTAAATGCATTGCAATATTTAACGTTTGTATTAAACGCACACACTATACAATTAGTTGTGAAAAATTTGTCTAAACAATTTTTAAAAAAATAGGCGGAATTTAGACAAAGTCGAGTTAGAAAAAAACTCGATATGATCGATTGTTATGAAAAGCAGATTACAAGAGAAAAATAGTCGATTTAATCCCGACATCCATTTCTACACTCTAAAAGAATTTTGGACAGAAAGTACTACTTTTAGGACTGAACAGAAAAACTATATATACATACAGAGAAGTGAGGTGAAACCAGACAAAGTAGTTCGAAAGAAATAATCATTATAGTCATAATGCAATCAGGGGGATAAATGCAGAATTCTCCGTCTTATTGATGGATCATGCTAAGGTAACGAATACGGTAATTTCTGTGTTTATAAATTTTAAAAACTAATATGAAACATCTAGAAAATAATATGAAACATTATGGGATATCATGCCTGCCAACTATAATACTAAACATATAAAAAACAGTTAATATAATAATTTTTAAAAACAAATGTATATTGCTCCAAAATAATCTTATGAATTGATAAAATGTTCGTTTTGAGAAACATGTTAGATTTACTCATTGCTTACAAAAACGTTGAATATATACAAAGTAAAAAAATAGTGAAACTCCATATAAAAATACATCATTCAAAATATTTTAAATGCAAATGAAAATTTTAAAAATTAACGGTATTAATAAATAATTAAAATTATATAGAATAACTCGTTATATTTATTACACATAATCTTTTTTAGAAACCAAAATAAAGATAACAAAGTGATTATTAAAAACGATTTTACAGTGTGCCCTATAAGTAACGCCACATAGGAAAATTAAGTTTAAAATGAAATACGAATATACTAGTATATATTTTATATACAATGCATGATACTATAGAAAACATTACATACATTTTATAGATGTATAATAAGTTGAAATCTTGCATTGTAATAACATAATATAAGTGCAACCACTCTTTAAGCATAATGTACATAGAATCAACGCAGCATTCCTTTGGGGCACTACTTATGGGACACCCCGTAATTATATTGAACACATAAGCGCAGCAACATGTATACAATTCTTATTTATATTGTAAGACAATTTATAAATTAATTACGTTTGAAATAAATGTTATGATACAAACAATCTCTCAAAAGCAAATTTGGGAGTGAAACGCTTTCACGTTTAAAAAGTCGATTGTTTAAAAAATTAAAAAATATAAATTAACAATTTCAGAAGAATAATGAATGACTGTATATTTCTAGGAATAGATTCATATGACCGTTTTAATTTCGAATCATTGAATCCATGAATTCAGGTTATTTCATATTATAATAATTTTAAGTACATTGGACTAATTATAGACAATACACTGTGCTTTGATCGTCATATCAACTAAAATTATCTATGTATTAGTACTAAATTTGGAGGCTCTGCAGTATCCGACCTATCATCAACAGACACAACGTTTGATTTCTTAGTCAAGTTTTAAAATACTGACATTTGGACTATTGTAATTCTCGTTTAATTGGATTCACCCGTTTTCGCATTAAAAAGCTACAAATTATTCGAAACACACCCGCTTATTTATGTAACTTTCCAGCAACGATAAAAATCTCAATGCTATCTTTAATGATTTCGATTGGTTACCTATCAGAAAAACATTTAAATTGGTGTCCAGGTAAATAAATTCCTTCTTAGAAGTGTACCTTATTAAATTTACTCCTTCATGTTAAATAAATGTCTGCTTATTTGAGATATTAGATTACTCGTATTATACTGTCCTCGTGCTATCATTGTACGATGCGAAGAATTCTCCTACGTGGCTCACGCAGCATCTAGAACAGTGCCCTGCCTAAGCTATATCTGAATAACAATATCGATGTTTTCAAGATCAAGAGGTCATAAAACAAGTATAGTTAACGGTGTTTAGAGATTGTCTTTTTTACATTTGTTATCACATGAACCTTCATTATTTCGATCAGTAGTCTTTTCACGTTTTGGCAATTCTTGGGTTAATCTTTGGTAGTTCTTTTTGCCGTGTTCTTCCACTTAGATTGTACGAGTTTGTGCTTAAATAAATAATTATTAAGATCACCAATAAGTTGTCCGTGGTTGTCGTTCTATTTTGTGATATATTTCGTTGGAGTAGTAGGCCTACTGTTATCAATGTGATATAGTGATGAGTGAACTGTCCTCCGAAATAACGGATATGTTTTGCCATCTAATGTACAACAAGTTCAACAAAATCCAACAAAAGACAATACTCATTATATAGTCTATACGATTAAGTGCTTTATTGATAATTATAAAAGTATACTTTGCTCAAATATGTTGTTGAAAAATATATGTATTGATTAGATGTGTATAAGTATGTAATACTATTTAAGTAAACACACACTGGGTGAGGTTATGTTTAGTTTTAAGCCGCGGTTTAACAGCCGCTGGACTTAACACCAGAGTTATGATTTTAGCATTTCCCAGCATTAACAAAAATAAATTGGGATATTTAGGGCTGTTATTTCTGCAGAGTGTATATAATTTGTAGGTTCAGTTTAAAGAAAAAAAGCTAGCACCAAAAAGGAAAATAATTAACACGCAGGGCAACCAAACGAGTTTTATGAAAATGAATGCAAAATTTAAAACTACTTACATTAACGAACATATTATATCACAAGGAAATGTTAGCGTGTTTTCGAAAAGGTGATAAGGACAAAGTCGCTCATATTACCTATTCAGTAAAAAAAGGAATAATTGAAAATATCGGGAAAATCACATAATAAAACACAAAAAAAAACTTTTCCACCAAATATAAAGAAATCTAGAGTAGGCCTACAACTATTATAATTAATTATATAAAACCAAGTCCAGCAGATTATGAACAAAATATCGCGTAAAAACAGTGGATACAGATACAGGCATACTGTGGTAAATAAATGCAGAATGAAACGTATAATTTAATATATCACGTAACAAATTAAAGCAAAAAACAATATATTTCTTATTCTCGTCACTATTTGTTGTAAAAGTTTGTTACATCTACATATATATATATATATATATATACATTGTTTCATCGATTTTTCAATTACGACATTTAAATTACATTTTTTATTAAAATATTAAAAATTCAGTGATAAATTGAAACTATTACATTTTCTGCTCATTGAAGCGGTAAATTAAAAATTATTTAAATGCTTACGACAAAATAAGACATTACGGGCTGCTATAAAAAATTACGATTTCAACGATTCCAGTCATTTAACTCTAAAAATATTGTTTAAATAATTCATTGGTATACTTAAAAAAGTAAGCAAGAAAACTACATAAATCTTGAATAATAAAATTACATTAGAGTACGATGATAATTTTTTTTAACAATAAATATATTATTAAAAATGCATGTATACAGTGATTACTTCTCCCGAAAATTTGCGTTTTACATTTAGAGATATAAAATTTCAGAGTATTTCTGCTTACATATTATAATGCACTTCAAAGTCGTAATATATAACAATTATAAATGATAATAATATATAATATAAAACTAACAACGCTATACCGCCTATCCACACATTGTGACGCGGAAAACAATACACAAAATTGACACCATTTCTTAAAACTATATAGTTAGTTTGATTTCGGTGTATATATATATAAGATGTAACGCTGTTCGCATGGAAATGACATCATACCATGCGATGTCGAAAAATGTAGCATATTTATTTGATTTTAAAATTTACAGTTTATAGACGCAAAACAGAAAATGTAAATAGATCCAATGAAAATCATATATTCAATTTTTTTGGACTTATTAAAAGCTATAATTCTATTTTTTAGAAAATATATTAAGCACATAAAAGGCTAAATAAAAAATAAACGTGTTGTACTTCATTATGAGTTATGCTTTAAATTAGTTCATAATACATATACGACGCAAATAGGTATCATATCTTTTTAAGCAGTCAATATCGTTGATCGATAAGTTCGTTATCTATAAAGAAATGATAAAACCATTAAACTAATTAAATTTGTATAATCTAATCTATCCCAATGGACTACTCTATATAATGTGTGACGCTGTAATTGTATAATACGAACAAGCAACTGATGTCATTAGTTCTAACTAAAATGCTAAATTTTTACATGATAATAAAAAATAGAAATAAAGGCGTCTCATCTTATTAAAAATAGAAATGTTTATAATTGCATAATATAATCTATTTCGACTTCAGAAAAAACGAATGCTAAGGTTACTCCAAATTACACTATTCCAAATATATTTCATTTACCACGGTTTTAGTAAGGCAAATAGTTCTTGTTCTTTTAAAACTTGGTTTTCATTTAATAATTTAGCAATAATGAAATTAAACTGAAACAACATACAAGCGTTTAGAGCTTAAAAAATAAAAGTACACGTATTATTTTTAAAAGATTTTGTGCCAAAATAGACATTTTATTAGATATATCATATGCGAAAAATATTAATTAATAACATTTTATGCAATCAACTTTTGTGTTGATTATAATTTATCATTACTATAGTTCTAAAAAGAATGATTAAAAAGTCTCACAATCTTGTGCAGATATATATATATATATCGACCAAACCATGCTAAGTTGCTTTGAAAAAACCGCGCTCGGTACAAGAAGAAAAATGGAAGAAGTCGGAAAGAAAGAGAAAAAAATTCCCTGATTGTTTTTAGGTCGGCCGAACTGGTCATGCTTAAAAGCTCTGTATATTCAGCAGCCGATTCCTATAGTAATAGTAGATCTATATTTCTTGCCAACGAATTACGATCAAAACTCCCCAGCTCACACAACTCCTTACGTGAAAGATGTTCGTTTGTGCAATTATATCACTAGGAGTATTTATAGATAAGATAGAAAAAAAGGGATTTGGATGAAATATGAGTTGAACTAAAAAGTTGGGCCTAATTTACATATGATAAGCGGTCAAACTGGCCAACCCTTCAACTTATGTCAGCTTTAAAACAGCACGATGTAAAAGAGTTCTTCTAATTCGCTTACTATATAGCACAATAACTGGCATTATAGGAGAAACTACTATCATACAATTACTTTGGTGAATACTAAGAAGTGAAGGCAACATGTGTGATAATTCTGGCAAAGATAATACTTTTATTTTATTTTTGTTGTCAACACGAATTTTCTAATAAAATGGTAATTATTGGTTGGAATAATATTAATACCATATGTTTGTTGTATTACATTATTATAAAATGATTGTATAAATTTGAAATGGCTATTTATAAATATATTCAATATAGTATTATCAATTTTACAAAAAAGTTCAAATCTTCATAATAAATTCTAAAACAAATTTTTTATTCGACTGTATTAACTCAGAGAGCATTTTAAGCAGAAATATTATTAAATATTGATACACAATTTTGTTGAACTAATATATCCAGTATCCAGAATGCCCCTATATATCATATGCGGTTGTATCTTGGAATAGTGATTGGTGGTCACATACTTCATTAAACCTATTATGAGCTCTAAATAGTATGAGAAATATAAATTTGATTTATAACTAGCAAACATATCATTATAATTAGGTAGGTTAGTTTTATGTTAATATTATTCTGTTTTGAATTCTTAGTTACTAACGTTATATAATAAATAGATTCAAATTAGAGGGATGTTTACTATGTATTTATTAACTAATGTCAAGAATTGAAATGTTAGCTTCGGGTTTCAGATCATTCAACCGACCAATCCAATGCTATTAAGAATGCAAATAGTAAATTTGAAATATCAAGTGGTAACTCACACTCTGAATTCAAATAAATCAACATTACATCAAACGATATGTTTTATACATAATTTTATGATACACTGGTATATTGTTGTTTGAAAAAGACCTTCAAATAGCAACATTTTCATAGTTTCTCTTCGATTAGTTTTACATTTTATAATATTTTTTTAACTGTAGGCCTAATGTTCACGCAAAAAATAGTTGCAATAAAAATACATTCTAGCAGTATTCACAATCCTTGAGACACACCCGATGAAAATAATATCAATAGCATGCTATAATGACATGTTAAACAAAAAATATATAAATCAATATTTTTTCATATTTGATTCGGTTGATGGTTTCAGAGTAAGTAAATGAATACTCAACTATTACTGTAAAATTAATCAGGATAAAAATTAATATTATTCGACCACTTTTACACTATGTTTTCTACTGTAAATTTAATGTATACAAATTAATTAGATAATCAACGTTAAATAATAAAATCATTTAAAAGACTTTTTTTATTTAAAAAAATTTGATTATAGTTAATTATTAATTACTCATTTCAATTATTAAATTTTTTTTTAATTAAAAAATTATAATTTATAACTCTAGTATCATAAATATCTCTATTTTCATAATATTTACAGTATGTTGGATCGATGTAGAATTTTGAGATAAAAAGGTCTACCTTCATTATTCATTATCCTCAAATAGTCATACCATTAGTTAAAAAATGTAATAATACAACTAATACCCCGATCACATATAAAAGAATAAGTCTTAACATCAAAGCAATAAGAAGACACACGTCAATGCAAGGCTATAACATAAAACAATAGTTTTGATAGTTTTCACAATCTCACAGTCTTCTCTCCAAAGTCTCTACGACTCGAGAACACAGGTTACAATAGGATTCTAGTCTCAAGGGAAAACATTAGACAGAAAGAGAGAAGACACAACCTCCAATAACTAGAGAAAAAGTTTCCACTTCAAGGAATCAGAGATGAAAATATTACCCTCATTGGAGTCATAAAATGCATTTCTCTTTCTTTTATTAACGTGTGAGAGTCTCATTCTCTACTGTAGCTTCTGAGTATGTCTCGTTCCACAACTTTGATCATAACTCTGCCGACTATGGTTATCAATCGCTGACAGTCCCCAACAACTCGTCCGCTGCGTTGTACAGCAGAATGCAGCAGATGTTTGCTCCTGGTTAGTGCGGAGTGCCTGTTTTCGAGTCCAATTTATCAAGGCAATAATAGTTCAGTGTTTACTCGTTCACTGCGCTTATATAGTTGGCTCGGTAAAATGATAACAATTTCACACAATCTCAAGAGAAACAACCAAGAAAAAAGGGACACAAAATAAGAAAAAATTAAGGAATCGAACGAAAACTGTGAGATTCTATAGAACACTAATATATGATACCTTTATTTTCCGGGCATAAGTAACATCAAAACTAGGATGTAAAAATAATGTGTAAACATACATATAATTTGATTAATCAACTAAAGAGGAAATAAAGTCTCCAATTATTTATTCGCATCAATTCTCGCAAAAATGTATAATCTGTAAGAAAACAGAGTAATTACAATCATTATTACCACGTTAAAAGTTGAGATGTCATATTCAGATAAAATGATATATTGGAAGCAATTATAATATGCGCATTTTAAAGTTTATACCATACAGGCTACACAAAACCACAGCACTTACATAGATTTTATAATTAAAGTCCAAACAGAATTTTGTTTTAAATAGTATAAACACAATATAAATTATTTAAAAGATTTGGCTTAGTAAACTATTTAATAAACTCAAAATGCTATTATTAAATGTGTTCCATGACATCAACAGTATATATGCAACTAATAGGAAATAACATAATTATATAAATTTTTCCATATAAAAATAAAATTTGGATCATTTGGGGCGTGAACGTGTTAAATATATCTATTTCCCTTAATCAACATGTTTACGGTAGTATGAACTGATTTAAAAAAGACAAAACTAATAAATGGTGCCCAACCAAAAATATCGTAAACGTTGTAACAACTATAGCAACAACACTGCGTATGTTATTTGGAATTATGCCAATAAAATATTAATTATTTAATGAATATACTAATTTAGTTTGAAACCATATGTCAAAATTACCAGATTTTTTTCAAATACGTACAGACTTATATTTCCATACATTATATTTTAATTATATATGATCTATATAAACGATTAATGTATCGGAAGTCTATCTATGAATATATTAACCATATATATTAAATATATATTCCAATAATTATCAATAAGCATTATTAAACATTTAGTAATAAATAAATTTCAAATAATTAAATAAAATGTTCAAACCAGTAAGCCGCAAAGAAATGAGATTCAACAAACAATTCATATCAATTAGTATATATGATAAATCCAATAAAAATATAACCGACACTAATATTAGTGTATTAAAATAATGATGAAAATCTCAAGTCAACCATATTTACAATATGTAAAACTAAAATAAGCTTCAGTCGAAATAATTTTATAGACTATATTATGAAATCCTACCCACTAATATTATTTTTTCAGTTGGATATCTCATAGTTATTAAACTCTATAAATAATATAAACAAATAGAATTGTTTTGATTTAGAGTCTTAGCCTCGTTTACTATTTTTTGATAGTGCGTGTGAGACTCTTCAAATATTTTAAAATAGCTATTTAAACAAAAAACAGCTCAGGATAAAAAAAACCTAAGTAGGTTTCATTTCCTAGTGTCAGCAACTAAGCTGACAAAATGCCCGTAACAATAATTGATATTTTCACTGTCCCAAAGCCACACTCCTGTTTCCTATAATACTGTATTGCAGAAAATAGGAGTAAGGATGAAACAATAGCTTAACGACTCTAGACCAAATACTCATATAGTACTATTTAAAATAACAAAAAGAAGCGAAAGGTTTCCCTTCCTCCCCTATTATCAGGCAGAATGGTTAAGTGTAGCTCAATCCTGACAATTCAAGAAGTGAAAATAAAAGCTTTGACTATAGTAGCCTATGCCAGTTAGGAAGGCACTATATCTGTTCCAAGATGTGCATACCCACCTATCCATAACTGCGAAAGAACGAACGGACGAAAAGGAGATCTGAGAGGGGTGGGTGGGTAAAGCAGCTGTTACAATTTAGCAACCAACGGCGAAACCTGAGAGGAAAGATAAACAGACTGGAGTGATAGCAAAAAAGGAAAAGGACATGAAGAAAAAGGAAAGAGGAGAAGAAAAAAAAGATGAACGTAGATGTAGTATATCTTTTAGGTTCTCCAGAGACATTCCTAGACTTGGAATCGAATGGAAGTAAATAAGTAAGTCAATGTGCAAAGTTGCCAAGGAAATATCCCTATCTCAATGCGAAGTCGGTTCATGCATATTATATTATATACAGACACATGAAAAGGGCATCAAGAAATCTTCCAATTGCACCAGGCTAATAACCGTTTTTGAACGGATTATGAAGGCAGAGAGAGTCAGAGAGAGAGATAAATATAGACAGCCTTTGTGCGAAGGATCGAGTGTGCAAAGTTGATTTGTAAATTTTTAAAGGATTTTTTCTTGATCTCTCTTCATATTAACAAGACAACCTGCTGGTTCACCTTATCGAATAAATACAGGGAGTTTTTTTACAAACTAAACGATATAGAAACCTGTGAATGATGTGAACAATTTATCAGAAAAATTAATTATGTACTCTTTGATTTCAGATATAAGTCTCAATTATCTTATTATTCTATTAGACACATAACATGTTCATCTCAAATCACTTTATCCAGTGTCACACAACAGAAAATCATTTTATAATGGACTTAAGGTAAACATAAATAATAGTTCTAATAAAAACAATTTAATTAAGTATTTTTCAAAAAATACGTTGCTTTTTCTGTGTTTGACAAAGTATTAGTTCGCTACTAATATATTATTACTTATACAAAATATTATTTAATTTCTCATTAAAAAGTGACTACAAAATCTAGATAATAGTAAAAACCAATGAAATAACTGGACAAGTTCCATGTTATAACAGCGAATACTAAACTAACTAATAGGTACAGAAAAGTTATAACCTGAAATTATAATTTTTTTTAATTATATGCTCAACTTAAACTTACTATTCGAAGACCATGTAGAGCATGCCATCACTGCTGTAGGTCTCCAGGAGTTCAACAATATGGCCATGCTTAAGTAGATGACAAATGCTCGCTTCTCGCTTCAAATCTGATCAATGAAATAATTGTGAAAAATCGTACAATTCAGTTTTTTGGAAAATCCGGTTTTAGTATCCGCATGCACTGAAGAATTAAACTGATTAACCGGGGCATATAACTATAACAATAAAACATACTCGTGAGAGATAATATTGTAGATATTCTACGTTATTCCATCTAAGCATAAAAAAATTATCAATTTTTAAATGAATATATACATATATATACAATAATGAAAAGTAAAATATACAAAGACATAAAAGGAATTAAATTATCAAAAAATTGGTATCAATGACAATTTCTTTGCTATTCTTATTATAGTTTCAGTAAAAATGTTAAACCAAAAATTAATTACTAGACTGAGAATGTGTAATCAACTGAAACAATTCGTGCGAAAGTTAATAATATAAAATAAATTTTGAAGGGAAAATGTAAAAGCTATCATGCTGATTTCTATACAATATTTTCCTATCTAAAACTTGTTTTATTTTTTGTTTTATTAATATTTTATTCCCTATTGAAATCGTTTACATTTAAAGAATGGGGTTATTTATTATAAAATGGGTTTTTGACTTCTCGAATTACGCTAAAACTATTTTCACTCCACTAGCTGGTTGCATTCCGCTTGCCTAACTTTCAATTAACGCCATTAACATTACAAATCGCTCCTTAACTTCCCTGGGGAAAGACAAAAATAAAGATCTAATTTTCATCGGTGGCAAAAATCCTATAGTAGTCAAACACTTAAATATCGTTTTATAAACTGTTGGTTCAAATAATTGATATTAATAAATATATAATAGATCATCATGATGAAAATAATACTTAAAAATAAAAGTTAAATTAGAAAAATTATATTGTCACATAATAAAAAATGTTAAACTATAGTTTTATTCCGAAAGAGTTTAGTCTACATTTTCATCTTTTAGCATAAATATTGCGAAGGTTTAGAACAAAATGTTACTGTATTGTAGAAAAACACAATTTTTGTATGAATTTAATATATAAATATATTTATATATATATATGTAACCATAAGGCAATTATATATTTTTGTGGCTTCTTCATAATAAATGTTCCGTATAAATAGTTTTTACAAAAACCTATGAATTGAGAAACCTAAAAATTTCCATAAAATACTTCGTTTGTATTATTAATATATAAAATAATGTCGATTGCTTGTTCGAAAATTGATAAAAATTAAGCAACTATAATAATTGTAATATCCAATAGTGTAATTATTGCATTATATTTTGTGTCCTGCGTAGCTCCAATATTAATCATCTCTCCGTTTATTAATAATTATTTTGCAATTTAGATAGATGTAATTCTTCAGAATATCTACACTATGAAGTCAATATAACTTAGTCGTCTATTTTCATAATACAGCATCATACATTATACAAGCATATATATATTTAATATACATAACATCATATCTAGTATTTGTTTATATATACATATATATTTAATAACATTACATACCCCTAAAAGATAAGCATCTTATTTTGATTTATTGTATATTGACTATGTACACCATTCACAGAATATATAAAATAGTTAATGAAGGTCGTAATTTCAATCTATCATACCAGAAAACTAAAATAAGCCATTTCTTATTAATATTTTCACTGCTAAAAATTACCCATGATTTTTATTAATTATTGAGTATGATAGGTCAAAACAATAAAACAGTTATACGAAATAACATTCTTTAGTGATGTAATAAGAGCTATTTAGTACATCTATCTGCCAGTAGTTAATAAAGATTAAGAAACATAGAGAAGCATATGATTTAACGTTTCCTCGTGATGTCTCATTATAATGAGTGCAGACAAAAGTAAATAGAAACAATTGCAGACGATAGGAAACTAAGTAAGATATATGCTTTTCACAGTATAAATCAAAAACATAATTGACAGTCTTGACAGATTAAAAATGGTTTAACCTATAGCTTCAGTCATGTAACAAACAACATAACTTGTTATTGATTCGCAAAAAATTTAACAAGCATCATCAAGGACAATGGAATACTTTTAGTTTCACTTGTTTTTAAATGAAAAAACACATATATTTAAATGAATAAAAAATGACAGCATTCCTTGATGTAAATCAATAAATTGTTTAACGGCTGTCTTTTCTTTTCAAAAAACTTTGATCCAAAACTGATCACTATAGTTTATATCATGTTTACATGAAGATATATAGGGTTGCGTGCAACTGGGATTTTGGAATAGGAAAATGATAATATCTTTTCGAAGATATTAAGAATTTATTTAAAATTTTTTAAATATATTTCATATACTGCTAAGCACCCCATAATGATAAATAAAATCCAAATTTAGATCCCTTAAAATTATAAGAAATAGACAAACTTTCATTTTTAATTGATAATTTTTTTCAAATCAAATAAAAAATGTAAAAGGCAGTGAGTTATAATTTCCATAACAATGTTTTTCAAACTTTTCATAGGAGGGATAGGACATTTTTGTTTAATTTTAATTATATAGTTATACCTGTTCAGTAATTGACAATATACACCAATGTTATGTACTTTATTATATATTATTTTGTGCGACTGCGGGGTGATGAATCGAACTTTGTAAACATTAAAAAGGGAAAATAAAAAAGAGAATTAATCGATCTATTACACTATAGGCCAGTTTAGCCAGAGGAATATAACAGAAACTAGGGTGACAAACGGAATCAATGTCTATCAAGTGGCACTAATCGAAGCGAAAATGGATTGAAAATGGACAAGACAGAAGGCTCTCAAAGGAAAATGACACTCTTTCTCATAAAATCCGTCTTGCATTCGTCCGCTTGTCTTCAAATTATTGATGGCCAAAATGCCACGATAACATTTTGGGAAGTTCTACTCTAAGAATGCATATAACTAGGATATAAGTGTGTGAGCGATCGGCTTTATATAGCTCGATGAAAATACTGCATGACTGAAGCAGGTTTTTCGTAATTGACAGATTCTCTCATCTGGTCAATCACAATTTATGGGTATCTACATTTTGTTATAGATATAGCTTCGTATGTAACATCAACAAAGACATTAGATTATATACATATCAACGAAATATAAAGAGATCTGTTCAAACTAAAAAGCGTATATGTGCATATAATATATTCATAAAATACAACTTATTTAGTAAATTAATTTTATATATATAGTAACGCATACTACAGTAAAAATTGTGATTATATAACGATTCAAAAATAATAATTGAACTATTTAAAATAAAGTATATATTAGATGAAGCTACTCATAAAAATATAGATTATAAAATTTGATTATATTTTGAAATAAACAAATTGATTTCTAAACATTTAGAGTTATTTTAAAATTATACGCCTACTCTCTCCATAATGGTATATATATAAACGCATAAACAGGATAAAAAATGAATTATATGCAATAAACAAAAATGTTCACGCGATTTTTAGAATACTAAAATCCCCTATTTAAATTCTATTTTTTCATTATGAAAAATAAAAGCGAAACATTTAACTATGCCACTTTTTAAATCAAAACATTCAAAAATACTACAAATTATAAGAGTTCACTACGTGAAAATAAAAATAAAAGTTTTCAAAATCAATATTTAATTGATGTTGCATTAAATTAATTAGGTGTTAAAAGAAGACGAAACTACTCAACGTGATATTAAGAGAAAGTATGAAAAGTGAAATAAAGAAAAGAAAAATAAAAGCGAAAAATTTAACTATGCCACTTTTTAAATCAAAACATTAAAAAATACTACAAATTATAAGAGTTCACTACGTGGAAATAAAAAAAATTGTTTTCAAAATCAATATTTTATTGATGTTGCTTATAATTAATTTATAGGTGCTAAACGAAGACAAAACTACTCGACGTGATATTAAGAGAAAGTAAAATGATCAGTTTATGATCAATCAAAGAAAATTTTACTACTTTTGAATACTCTAGACGATATTAAAGTTTGTGCTAAATTACAAAGTAAAAGCTCTTGTAATAGTAATTATTATTGTGATAAAACTAATGATTTAAATAATGCATAATATATAAAGTTTTGTTACAATTAAAAGTATGAGGGAAATATTCATTCAAATGACTATATACAAGATGCAATACAAATCACATAAAAATAGCAAAATTAAATATATCTCTTGAAAAATAAATAACTATAAAATAATGAATGACAGAAGTTATTGACGAATAAATAGCGTTGGAGGATTATATTATTGAATATAAAGTATTTTGTTCATCACAAAGTTGACGTTGGTATTTTAACTTAGCAGTAATATATTAATATAAATTTGTTCGATGCTGTTTAGACCGCCTACAGCATAGCAGTCTACGAGTATGTTCCTTCGTGAATTGATTTAATAATATATGCAATTGTTGTTGTTTTTACAAATATTTGCATGATACAATTAAATATATTATTATTTGTCCATATACCAGCCTTATAAATGTTATTGTTAATAGTGTTGTTTATTTTAAGTGCAGACATTCACGAAATAGGTACATAGAGTATAAAAATGTTCTTTATTCAAAATTTTCGTAAACTATGCAGAACCATATAAAATATTTTTGTTTTAAATAACTGAATTATAGGCTAACAAAATTACTTAATTTAATAATTACGAAATAGAATAATAAATTGGTTATAAATTAATCGAAAACACAACATATTATTTATGTTCGGTAGCTTGTACAAAGTTAAATAATAATACAGCAAACAAAAAAGCGTAACAAAGCAAAGTTAATACATTCTAGAATAACAAAAGGCAGTTATTTATGTTGCTACACTAAATTGCATTCTACAAAAAGTTACCCAAAATGACATAGTTGTACACAGTATGAAACAACAGTGTAAATATCAAACACTTAAATTTAAAACATAACATTCGAATATTTATTACTATATTTAATATATATTTTATTATTCGGCCAAGGATCTAGTACTGATTAAAGTGGATGTTATATATATTATATATTTATTTAAGAGGATCTTCATAATACTAATAGTATTACGTTCCAGTTACGATTGATTATAACATACTGATATAATATGTATTGAAATGAAATAGAATAATAGTAGTCAAAACAATCATGACCAATATTACAATATTCTAAGTACGATATTGTAAATTTTTCTTCTTATGATATGGTATGTATCATTTTTTATTCAGCGCAATACGTTTTCAAAAACAAATCAATTATAATTGTGTATAGCAAAATGTATGATAAAATCATGTCAGTGCTTGTGAAAAAAATAATTAATAATTCAACCTATGATAAAATATAATCAATGTAATCATAGTTATTTAATTTTATTTAATATTACTAAGTCATTAAAAACATACGGCTTATAACTCTCTTTTTGTTTTTTGTCGCTTATTAATATGTTTAACTATCAGCGACAGCTCTTATTTCCTTTTCAACTATTTCCTTATGTATAAAAAATATGCAATGTTCACTCAGTGTTGTTATTACTATTCACAAACTATAGTTTTACTAGAAGAATCAAACTTTGCTACCATTCTTTTTTTTATCTCGTTGCCAACTAGTATCTTTTTATAGCTTAAGGTTGGATAATAACCCTATTCCACCATATCTCCTTTTCTGCTCCACACAGACACACACCCAGTCAACGCTCTGTCTAAGTCGTTCAACTAACAGCAGGTGCCCGTAAATTCGAAGTTATGCAAATCATTATTTCATTCTTATATAGTTTCGGATATATTCGTTGAATCCAGCAGTGATGGTGATTAGCAAAGTTACCGACAATTACAGAAAGCTATAACACAAAGATCGTGTGTGTTTTTGATTTATGCCATAATTGAATAAGTATTATAATAGAAAAAAGGAATCTTAATGTAAATGTGTTGATTAAATATATATATTTAACAATATTATAATATCTTAACTATAATTTGTGAAAACCAATACATGGTATAAGATTACATCTCACACAACTGAAAAAGCTTTATATGTAATATTCGTAAGATAAAAAATTATCTAATACTAATAACTCTCTAACTACACGGCTCCATGTATTAACTGCTTTATAAAACAATATAGCTGTCATCGAGCTACAGTAAGAAAATTTTATATTATAGAGTTTATATTAAAGTAGCCACTAATAGTCTTTCCATCTTTTATATAAATAATATACTGTAGAAGAATACAAACGAGAGAGAGAGATATAAAATGTATATATTGATGTTCAGTTAAATATGATATACAGGTGAAATCGCGAGAAGCATGCATAATGAAAGTATAATTAAAATTATAAGGCTTACCTTTCCTGACAGCTATACTATTAACAAGGTATGCCAGCAACGTCGACTTTAATTTATAAGAAAATAATAAACTCATTAGAAGATAACAAACTTTGTGGAATATGAATGTTGCAGGAGGCTAGCTGTAAACCGAAAATTTCATAAAATTTCGTACATATTATATAGTTTAAAGCTGTAAAATTGGCAATATTTTACACTTGTAGAAACATTTTACATAAGTTAACTCTACTGCTATATATTTTAGTTATTAGCAGTATGTACACATATAATATACACATACACACACGTATACAACCTGTTATTATAATAAACATACATAAATTTTAATTTTACACAATGATTTTATTAAATTAACATTTTTTATAAATTATATTATTAACTAATTTTAAAGGTAAAATATTATAAGAGACAAGAAAAAAAATATTATTGAATAACTTTACATAAGATCAAAATTATAAATATTCAACAATAATTCGGGGATCTACATTACTTTATATACGTGAGGTTTATATGTGAGGTCTATATGCTTTTTTACCATCTTGATCAGTAGTTATTGAATTTGGGAAGTGTGACGGTAGCGCGCTATCA
>JAUZND010007787.1:25271-56285 GCA_034780555.1 Coelogynopora nodosa | reverse complement strand
CTGTGGGGCGGGATGGCTACCTTGGCTGTCTAACTCTGCAGTGGAGGTGCTTGACCGGGCGCAGAATAAGTGCCTGAAACTTATAACCGATATGGTTTTTTTAATTTTACATTTTTAATCATTTGATCACATGATGTGTTTCGTATTTCTGTGATATACAGATACAGATTGAATCTATTTAGAAATTACTATCAACATAATTTCGAAAATAAAAAACAAATATTCTGATAAAACACAATCACAATAGTTTCTAGATGGAGAAGGTTTTGATATTTGCCTTTCTAACTATTATATTTTTCTGAAATGTCAACTAAGTCAAATGACGTCATTAATGTATTTGTATGTATCACAATATAATGCATATATGTACAAACACAAATTGACAATAGATAGTGTCTGTATATATATATATATATATATAAGGGTGTATGTATTGAAACCATTTTGGAAACAATTTTGAAAATGATCTGCAAGTGTGAAAAAGTCTAAAAAAATAAGGCGAAATATAAACTTCTAAAAACATGATAATTTTTGTATGATTTTGTATAACTCTGCGGCAGTAAGAATTTAAAATTGAAAACATAAATGTATACATACAATAATTACAATAACATTTTCAATTTGTTTTTGTTTTTGTTGCTGTCAGTTTAATAGAATCATTGCTCTTGTTATTTGCAGATCAATGGATGTTTGGCGGTTTTCTATTTTTTTTTATCAATATTACCGTTGTATTGTTATTATTGTTGTATTTGAGACGGCGTGAAAACGGAAAACACTTTGGCTTTATTAAAAACTAATAGCTAATAGTAGCTGAATGCTAAGTTAATAACAATATCCCCTTTTAAATAATACTGTACTATATATTGCTGTTTTAAACGATGGCACACAGTCTAAAGATTGGTACTGTGTGCAGATATATGTAAATACACAAAATATGCATCGTCATTTTATCTAGGGTTGTAATTTATATTTTAAATCATTAAAAGATTAAAAAAACATCTAATCTGTATGTAGTATAACCAATTGGTCAGAACTAAAAAAGTACAAAAATTGAGAAAACCATGTGAGTGAATTGTTTGTCCCAGCTCAGCCCCCGAAATAACTTTAATTAAGCTAAAGTTTATTCGCTCAATATTATTTTGTATACTGTATGTATAAATACATATATAAATATTAATGTACGATAAGTAGAACGCTTTTTTAATTTTTTAATTTTTATGCTTTATAAAATATTGCATTTGTTTAAAATTTGGTGGCACGATTGAAAGATCGTTTAATAAGTCATTTAGGCAATATTTAGGCAATATTATAATAATATATTAGTTTACTATATTTAATAGCAATATTAAAGTTGATAACAATTTACTAATAATCCACTAGTGTAATATTTTAGTTATAAATGTATTTGATATATAATAAATGTTATTCTGAAATAATTATAGATTTTTTGATAACTAATTTTATTACACAACCAGGTACTGGATGAGAAAATAGTTTAGCGGGGCGAATATTTATTTTCAATATTGATAACAATGGAATAGAACAAATAGCAAAAATTCACTCTATTGATTGGCACTTTAAATTACAACATAGTAGATTGCTGTATTTTATAACTTTTGATTTTAAATTAAATATGGCAAGTTCATGAAATTAGTTTTATCTTTCAAAATATTTACCTACTTAATTCAATATGTAAGCAATGCAAATAGCAACTAACTTTGACGTTTTAACCATAAAAATTGGACTATTATGGACCAACACAATTCCCTACATTATTACCCTGTACATATACTTGTTCCATTTTTAAATGTAAAATATCAAAACTAATAAGATACCATATTCTTCCATTCGAAATCTCTAACAAAATAACTACTATGTATCATATCTCATCCTGACATCACAACGACGTGCATGCTTGTGACCAGTAAATCTGTTTGGTAGGGTCTCAATAAGCAGGTTAGATCTTGGGCGCAAACTTGTATTTCATATCAACCGTCAAAGATCCACACCCATGTTCATGCAGCTTTAACGCCTTTTATAGTTCCCCCTCGTCGTTTCGACCATGACAACTTTGACATTGTGGGTCTTTTGCCTTCTTCGCAAAGGTACACTCACCTTTTAACCAGTGTAGACCATTTTACGCGTTTGCCAGAAGCTGTCCCTTTGAAGGACACGTTCACAACAACTTGTGCAAGCTGATATCTCCTCAGACCGGATGCACAATTCACTTCATAACTTTGGGCAGCGATGGCTAACCACAGCCTATCACACCACAGCCTATCACACCACAGCCTATCACACCACAGCCTATCACACTACAGCCTATCACACCACAGCCTATCACACCACAGCCTATCACACCACAGCCTATCACACCACAGCCTATCACACCACAGCTTATCACACCACAGCCTATCACACCACAGCCTATCACACCACAGCTTATCAACCACAGACGAATTTTCTAGTTGAACGCTTTCTTCGGCTTTAAAAACTTGCCTAGTTGGACCCAATTCGACCGATGAGGTACCATGGATTCTGTTGGGGATTCGCACAGCTCCGAAAAGCAGGTTTTTCCTGTTCTTCAGCGGATTTCCTCTTTGCGTCTTTCACTCAACATCGGACCCTATAATTGCCTTCATCGTCTGCCTGAGGCTGTCCATCCCTACCTCTCAGTACGTGAAATCACTGTAATATTTTTCGCCGCAGCTAGGCTTTTCAAAATATGTTTTTGTCAGACGTGATTCACACAGAGCTTCTCTTCAATGTCCCTATGAAGGCCCATTTGAGGTACTGCGTCACGGTCCTAAAATCTTCCAAATCGACCAGGCGGGGCGACCCGAAACAATCTGCTCATCTTGACATCGACCTGCTTGTTCCAGTTATTCAGTCACGACGTCGAGGGCGTCCATGGAAGCTGCGCAGCGTTTCAAGGTTATTGCAACTTTTTGTGGGGAGGGACACCACATGAGAACAATGCTGACAATGACTGGCGTAATAGTTTAAACTGTAACTTAATGCATTAGCTCATCGGTCTGTTAACTACATCGGCATTTGAACGATAGTTCGAGAAGCTTGTATTATATGTACAGTATAGCAAGTATATATAGTTCAAGAAATGTATGTGTATGCGTAAATTTTAAAATAACTCGGCGACCGTCTATCACGGAAACAATTAGGTTTATAAGAGTTGTATAAGAGTTTGTATAATTGCTGAGTTTGGATCGAAATATCCCTCTCGGATTTCATCGTGGAGAATATACGCAACTTTTAAATTAGTATTTCAAGATTTTATTAGCTAAACTGTTGTATTTTGTGGGGTTAAACATAACAATGTTGTGGTATATTTGAAGAAAAAAAAGATTTTATGAGGTAGTGTTAGGATTTTAGGGGGTTTACATTCAGGATTTTAGAATTGTAAGGTGTTTCACATTAATATTTTTTGAAGTTAAAACATAGGATTTATTTGTTAAACTTTAGAATTTTAGTAATATGATAACTATAAACTTTGTGAATTCAATGGGTAAGGTTAAACGGAAAGTTAAACTTAAAAATTTAAAGATTTAATTTGTTAATCTTTAGAATTTTAGAATTATTTGGGGTTCAACATTAGGATCTTAACATTTTATGGGGTTAAACATAATAATTTTATGAAGTTAAACTTCAAAAATTTGTGAGGGTGAACTTTAGGATTTTTTGAAATAATCTTTAATTTTTTTTTAATAATTTAACTTTATTATTCTAGGATTGCTTGAGATTAAATTTTAGAATTTGATAATATTTTTTAGGTTAATCGTTAGGATTTTATAGACTGAGGTTAACTCCAGTATTTAATGAGATAAACTTTAGAATTTTATTAAAAAAATATTATTTTATAATGTTAAATCATTTAAATATTACGAGGTTAAACTTTATAATATTAGTACGGTGTGACTTAAACTTGAGAATTTAAAAATGTAATTGTTTATTTTATTATAATTTTATGATTTTATGGGGTTAGACTTGAGAATATTAACATTTTATTATGTTAAACTTTAAGAGTTTATTTGATCAAACTTAAGAATTATACAGGGTGGCGCACATAGATATACCCGTTAACAATTTTTTTAAATAATCTATGAACTTTGGATTTTAAACTGAATAATAAAAATAATTTAATAATTAATTTAATAATTTAATTGTATAAGGATACACTTTAATATGTATAAAACTAATCTTTATGATTTTAAGGATTATATTTTAGAATTATTATATTTTATTTTTTATAAACTTTTAATTTTTTTGATAACTTTTGGATTTTATAGGTTAAACTTTGTGATTTTAGGATTTCACGGAGTTAAACTTTAGGATTCTATGAGCTTACACTCTAATACTATAACAATTGCACACTGGATCTATTATAATTAGCTGACGATATCGAAGAAATGCGGAATATATATTAGCAATATTATAGCGTTATTATTTGTGATAGAAAATTAGCATAAAAAATATAGTACTGGCCAGTACTATCTTTTTTTATGTTAATTTTCTATCACTATAGCTGGATGATATGCAGAAATTTGAATATATAGGCGTTGCCTTTTTTCAATAGTACATATATATAATACATATTGTGTGTATGTTATACTTATAAATAACGTTTTCGATCAATTCTAAATGATTGTATTACACTTTCCAGACTTGACTCAGTCGAATTTTTCGTTGAAAACAACTCTCTATATGCTCTAGTGCACTAATTTTTGAGGGAAATGAAAAAATAATGATTACAAATAATAGTATGCCTTCGATTGATTCATATTGATTTGCATTTGCTATCTACTATTTACTTAATTTAATTGGAATTCCTAATTAAATCAATCCAATTTGTAATAATTTGAATAAATTATATGATCTATTTATATATTTTAAAATTGTGCTCAACTACAATTTATTAGTCTTTATCAAATTTGACTTTCTTTAAATTGGCCCATAGAGAGTCAGACAGGCAAAAAACCAATAATCAATTCTTGTTGAATGGAAAAAAATTTGGCGCAAAAATTGAAATTACTGTTTTTAAATTGGAAGGTGAGTTGGAGGGTGGAGAGAGGACGTGTGGAGGGTAAACACAACTGTGCATGTAAAACAAAACATTGAGTATTATTCTACCAATAATAACTGTAAATACATTCGGTTACATTTGGTCACAATTCCTAGTAGAAATATCCCTATTGTAAAGATCTAAAAATACAAATTTTCGAGAAAAATAGTCGAATTTATTATATTTTTATAGTTTCTGATCAAAAATTTGTATTATTGTGTTGTATAAATGCACCGTTATTTTTTGTTATTATACCTTCACTTTTTATTATTTATAAATAGTATACTTAAATATACATTTCTCAAATCATTATATAATATTTTATTTATTGTATATATTAAAAATATGCCTTCACTATTTATATATTTAATTATTATTTATCAAAATTTATTCAGTTAAAGAACAACATTACTTGTAATCTATATATTTGCATAATATGTCATTTACAATATAATACATATGTATAATGTCAAGTAAATATTTCGTAAGAAATGGAATAATGTGCAACAGTACAAAACTAGTTTTACATGTGCAGAAATGCATAATGTTGATACCAACCTATCATATTTTGTAAATCGATAGAAAATAATCAAATAGAAAAAAAATTGAACTAAGTAGCAGACACTGCTTAATTTCTACGGTAGTATTATGTTAGACAATAAACACACGTGTAAGCATATTGTATTAATATAAAAATAAAAACACGTAAACAAATGTATTTCTTTGCATAAAGGTTCCTGATATATTTTATTGTTTTTTGTATATCCACGTATTCCTTTAAAAAGTTTTTTCAAACCCATAATTTATAACTCTTGAAAAAAACTTGTCGATAATAATTTTGTTATATATTCAAAAGATATGCTTACACCTAAGTTGAGCTTGCTCATCACATTGTGGTTTCGAGATTTCGTTTCAAAATATTGTTTGTATTTGATTATGACTATGTATAATTTACTTTCTGTACTATATTACAGGTAAAATAAATAACTCCTCATACTATTAAAAACATAGGATTTCTACATTTACCAATACACTAATATACATAAGATATATGATTATAGAAAACGCTAGATTTACCAATAACCCATAGAAATGACCTAAAGTAATAAAATAATAGAGATTACAGATACAATTTATGTGGTTACTGTAGGTTCACAAATATATAATATAGGTAGATGTATATAAAGGATTTCCATTGTGCAATATATTCAGTAAACTAAAATCTATATCTACATAATATCTCTCTCTTTCTCTACCTATCAATATATATATATATATACAGTATACGTACCATACGAAGTGATTTTCTTACATTACTTAACACATATGTTTTACAATGTAGAATAAACTAAACAACTTCAAAAGATTATCACAATGGTAAACTGTAGTTTTTTAATGGTCTATTTGTATATCTGTAAATATTGAATTCACAGCCATTTCTGAAAATAAAATTGAAGTTCTATATCTATATATATCTATATGCAAATAAGGTAAGTACGATAATATTAGTGACATATGCGTCAACAACACTGTGCTATTTTGTGCGTCTTTGACGTAACAAAGTGTGGTTTCAATTTAAAAAAAACTATTTTACATAATACAGATAAAAAACTGTGCTCCATGATACGTACCTATTCATATTGTTTTCTTTCACATTGTCTGTTATATACAGTCACCCCATGATAAACATTATGATAAACTTGGTTTTCTACAAAAATCGATAAATACATTAGGGGATAAATTTATCAAATCGAAACTACTAATTTGTGTTCTATTCTAAAAAAGTGTTCTCTTGCATTAATTATTTGATTTTTTAATAATATTTATGTACATTATATATTTTTAAGTTTATCATATTTAACTTTGGTGCTTGGGGGGGGGGGGGCGGCGATGATAATTAAAATGTGTTATGCATTGTTTTTATTAGTTTTTATATACGATTTAAATATATAAGAAAAGCTTTTAGCATGTTGTATTTATACAGTTCATTACCAAATTATATAGTCTTATATTATTTAATAATTATCAAAGAATTGGATAAATTATACTGCAAATGTATGTAGGCCAACCGTTTGCACAGACAAATATACATATAACATGTCATTAAAAATTAAATATCAACGTTATGCAGAATTTAAAAATATTAGAGCAGTGGTTTGCAATTTCCCGTGGACCAAAATATGCATTTTCAAAATATTTATTTTCGATATTTAAAAAATTAAATACATCTGAAACAAAAGTTCAGAATAGTCAGAATAGTAATGTTGGGTTGCTAAAATAATATATATATTCTTGCTCAATCATATGTATTAAACTTTTAGATAAAAAAAAAATCGTAAAATGAAATAAATTACTTTTAAACGTGTTTTCTAGAATACTGTTCGCAGTTATATGTTGTCGATAATTTAATATATTTAATATATAATCGTTAATTTGTTACTATCGACAAATTTATTTAGATAAAGGGGAATTAGTTAGTTTACGATAACATTCATTTAAATGTTTTATTAATTTTCAAAAATCTAAATAAACATTTTGATTTAAGGGTCAAATGTTTTTGACGAAAATCAATATGGCGAATACACTGATTCATTATTTATGCATAGTTATATACTTTTTAAACAATGTTTAACTTTTTACATATTGTCTGTAATCGCACTTAAGCCTTCAACATCACAAAAAACATAGCATGAAAATAATACAGACATGTTACTATTTAATATAATAATTCTTCTTACATAATCAGTCTGAATTCAGGCTAAATAAATAAAGTGAAATTTTAAACAAAATTATTTATCAAGTTAGTAATTGAATGAACTGTTGTTTAGGGTAAAATGTATAGCATATATATGGCAATAAACAATACAAGACAGTAACTCACGAAATAGTAGTATTTTACTTTTTGTGAAGGATAACAAAAATTCGTACATCTTTTTTCGAGCGACAATTTTATTGCCAACATTTTTTTAATTAACAAAAAATATGATTTTTAGAAATACGTAAATATTTTGCTCTATTGTTTGTTATCCATACTTATTATATATATACAATAAGTATATATCATTCTAAAGTTAAAAAAAACAATATTACTATTTTATCGATTATTTTAAATTTGAATTGTGGCTAATGCAACGAACACTAAGATTTAAATTGATATTACAATATACGAATATACGATGAATTTTAAATATATTACGTAATCATAAAATTAATGATTGTATAATAAATTAATTACATAGAGTATCATATTCTCCTAAATTTGTTGTACACGCGATTTGAAAATATCTTTTGGAGAAGTGTTTTTTGGAGAAGTTATTTTTTGACAACTTTTGTAATTATAGCAGAGTTTAAAAAGATATTTTAACCAAAACAACACAAATATAAAGAATAAATTAGATTTAACTGAATAAATTAGTAAATAATCACTGCCTGCAGAATAAATATGACATTTTTATCAATGTCTCTGGTTTTTTTCAACTTTTTTCCAGTCGAAAAAAATAAATTACAGGTCCTTTTCAGAACAAACAAAAAAGCTATAACTTTTAAACAATTCTTAAATGAAAATAAATATAATTAGATTTGTATATACTTTTCTGAACTTTCTGCATTTTTTATTTACAATGAATAGAACTAAACAATTTAAAATATAATGGGAAATTGATAAATTAATAAAGAGATTTTTCATATTTGAACAACTAAACGTAGTTCTGTAATTACCTAAGGTTGAACGTGATTCTCAAAATCTACGATCATAGTCTGCATCTAGGCAGATATTTTAAAATAAGTTGCACAAGCGATTAATGTTCCTAAAAAATATGTGAGCCAGTTAAATTTCAATTTATATTGTGCCACAAATTTTCTGTTTTTTTGGCGGTGTGAGGGGGCAAGTACCCAACTATTCACAATGTTAGCTATAGTCATGTTTATTTGAACTAAATAAGATAATAGAAATTAAATACATACATACATATATATACAAATATCAAAATATAAATACAGATAAATAAATATATAAACAAATATATTTATTCTATATTTATATTTGTTTTACAGACCATAGCATTCTACAGTACTTAAACATTTTAGAAATATATTATTGCAGTGCCAACAATTGTGGTTGCAAAATCCATGTAACATTAATGACACATCACATTAAAATAGTTTTTGGTTTGGTTTATTAAAAACAAAGACATTGATGGGGCGACGCTTAAACGTATAATTGAAAACTGACCTCTGGTCTATTAGCAAAGGTAAGGCAACCCACATCCTCCTCTTTTCGTTGGAGAAATTATTTGAACATTTGCGCAAAAAATAGTTAAATTTTTACCCAATTATAATTGATTTTTTTCCCTTGTTGTTATGTTAAGCTTACTATTGGCCGAGTTAACACTGTTATTTTCATGAAATATTAAAGTTTTGTAATGAGTAATAAATTTTGCAATACGATAAAATTCAAGTATTTTTTTACGAGGGCGTAAGGGAATTCCGCACAGTTGCTAATGAGCTAAAAGTACGCCTTCCATACTACTCTTATAATCAATATTAGTATCCTGAGTATCACCTTCGTATCACTTTAGTCTCATAATTAATATTAGTATCGTGTGTATCACCTTAGTATCACCTTGTACCAACTTAGTATCACCTTAATATCACTTTGTACCAACTTAGTATCACCTTAGTATCACCTTGTACCAAATTAGTATCACCCGACAATTCGAACCTATTATTATTATAATATCACTAATCAGTAATTATAATTAATTCAAGAATTATAATTCAACAATAATTCGTCAATAAATCAACAGTATTCAATTGATTAACATATTTTAAAAAATTTAAAAACACTTCAATGCATTTTCATCGAAAGCAAATTCTAACAACGTAGAACTGCCTGAAAAATAAAGTTGTGCATGGAAAATGCATTACACTGTTTATAACAAACACTGTACATTAACAAAAACACGGAAATGTATGTGTGGTCTAAAACGACTTTGGCAATACGACTTTGAAGATTACCAAATAATTTTTTAAAATATTAAAGCCAACTTATTATGAGAACCAACTTACTGAGAAAAGTGGTACTTTTGTAGGGACTGAAAAAACAAACGACGAAATGTAATGGCACCAAATTGTGAAAATGCATTATATATTAATTTGTTTTGAATAAACTTGTTTGAATAAATTGTATTAAACTACTTTAATCAGTAATCATACAGAAACATACTAAAGTTCACTATAATGCTAAATATATTGATACATTATCTTATATATAAATTATTATATTAAATACATGAATATATATATAATAATATGAAAAATAGTGATCAAATTGAAGAAAGTAAAAAGGAATTGTAGTTGAAAAAGAGCTTTCGGCTAATTTATTAAAATTGAATGCGCTTTTTCAAATTCAATTCCTTTTTACTTTTTTTCAATTTGATCACTATTTTACACATTATTTATTCAAAACTGAATGATGTTATTTGGTTATTATAAATATATATATATTAATATTGAATTATTCGGTTATATAATTTAGACGTAACAAATGTTTGAAAAATGGTTGACAAATAGTTAAGAAATGGTTGACATGTGGTTGACAAATGGTCCGCAAATGTCGCCGATTTGTCTGCTTTTGCGAGGCACACACTTGGGAAGCACAATAAAACAAATTACTGTTTGTCTCTATCCTCTTCACACCATTTAGAGAGGGTCAAATATTCCTATATATTTAAACATATTTCTCGTGCTTTTCAGCACTGGTTGTTTACCAATACGTTGTAGATATTAACACGGAAACACAGAATGGCCTAATCTGATTTGAAGTATATTCCTACGCAATATCTTTACCAAGATGACTGAACTTCGTTATTTTATTTCTTGCCTCTGCTTTCATTCCTAATCACAGCCAACACCTATAATACTATAATGATCTGCGTGACTCATTGAAGATGCAACTCTCTAATGCCTTCGTTAAAGATGCATGTGTTTTACCAGTTTCTGCATTCCGTTTCGTCGCGTCGCGCTTGGTGGATATAGGCTTTAAGCGTCTCTATTTAGAAGCCTATTATTCAGTTCAACTAACAACTTTGTGTGAAGGCCTACGCCCACCTAGCGTTAATTGTCTTAAAATTCTTTAAATAGATTTCAGAAATTTATATTATCAATTAAGCACATTTTTCCAAAAATTCCTTTTCACGTCCAGAAGACTGCATTTTTACAGGTAACTTCTATGTTAAAAATAAGTTTTTACTTTTTTGTCTAATTTACTTAATAGATTATTACAATTTGCGTACTGTTTTATCAAAGTAGTGTCAATAGTGTAAAGTAGTAATAATCATGAATGAAATCATGATCAAATATTTCACAACATTAATCACTAACCATTTCCTGGTCCATTGCCATGTCAGTTCCGAGATCGGGTGGACATCTTATGAAAAGTTACGAAATATTTGAGCACAACATTAAACATCAATTAGTAGAATTTGTACATAATAAATAATATGTGATCATGATATAATCTATATTTTATTTCTAAACAGCAGTACAAAAAAATGTAAATTAAAAATTAGAAAAAGAAAAAGCCTTAAAATATTAATGCGAACATCTGCTTCAAATACTACTAATAATATATAATTCGCTAAATTTTCAATAATTTTATTGCAAATATTACATAATAAAGTGTAATCCATCTTGCGTTTAACGTTCATTTCATTGTTTAAACTTCATATGTATGTATTACTGGGGTTACATTTTTTATGGTTATGAAATAATGAAGGCAAAGTAAGAGTTTAGGAAACATGATTGAGTAAGTAAAATTAAAAAAATAAAGTGCTTCAATATATCTGAAATAAAATGGATTTATATTCGACTAAAACTATACCAGTTATAATTGTATATAGTCAGGAAGGCAAGTAGTCAGATTTATCATGTACATACTCCTGTGCTTACTCTTGCAATAGTCTTGTACCTACTCTTGTACCTACTCTTGTACCTACTCTTGTACCTCCTCTGTACCTACTCTTGTACCTACTCTTGTACCTATTCTTGTACCTACTCTTGTACCTACTCTTGTACCTACTCTTGTACCTACTCTTGTACCTACTCTTGTACCTACTCTTGTACCTATTTATATTAATTAATATTACCTTTACTATTTGTTTTATAATGTCGCTTTGATATTGTCAAATATTTATATTAAAAAACAAAATATTGGATGATTAAATTTTAGTTTACTGAATTAATTGAAACCACTGTACCAGTAATTACCTATATAGTTTGCATTAATTAACGATTTGTTGTCAAATTCGGTTACAAAGTAAATTCTTTCTTTCTCCATAAGTGAGTAATTCAACAAATGAAACCACTTCAGGAATCAGGCTATCTTTTTCAGATGTATCATTTGTATCATTTGTTAATATAAATAATTCAATTTGTTTTTTATAGGTGCATATATTTTTAGAAACTCGAAATAAATAAATACATTATTTTAAATAAAACAAATTATCTTACATATCTCTAGATGTATCAGATTGTTCAGGTATCTGAAAAACACATATGTTGTATTTAAAACAAAATATAATATGTTATGTACATAATAGACGCATAGATATACACACATATATATATATACATATACAAAAAAACATGTAAAATTTGATCTGCATTTAGTAAGAAAACTAGTGCGATAAATCGAGGTAGATCACAGGCAATGAACAACTGTAGAGTTGAATCCAAAAATACCCTCATATAGTCCATGGAACATGTTTTGTTCCTTTTATTTGGCAGATATTTTATTTATCCTGATAAAAATGACAGAGAATTTGGAGCATGAGATTTTTGTGATTGCAATGTCCCTATAGGTATCTCTGAAGAAATGTTGGTGCCATTTTCTGGGGCCCAGCTGTCACGATCATTTCATTTAGCGAACACACATTAGCGAACCCACAGCCTTCGACAATTCGGTAAAGTTATAGCCAAATATATATATATGTATAATATTACCATATAATCTTATTAAACTGTTATTGTTATTTGGTAATAGCGTGTAAAATATTTATATAGTGCGCAAAACAGTTTTTCGTAGTTTATGCGAATGTACCAGTTAAATCGATGTTTGAGCGATAACATTGAACATTGGGCCTGCTTCATACAAGAAAAGAAAAAAAGTGAGAAAAAGAAAAGACGAAGAAAAAGATCAAGAACCTTTTTAAAATATAGAGGAAACTTTTCGGTTAACTTTCGCTATAGTTAGACTACATAATAAATTAACCTCATTATACGAAGCTTAGAAACCTTATATTGTAATATGTATTCAAATTAAAACTAATAACATCGAGATAATGGTTTTTTTTCGTATATCAATAAACTCGGAAATGTTTGTAAAAGTTCTCCTATTCACATAGCTATAACATTTAAATTCCATCAGTGAAGTTAGGTAAGTTAAGTAAACTTAAATAAACTTAAAATCAGTAGCGATTGTAGCTGGGATATGTAAACCATGAAATTACCAAATATAAAATCAATTATCTACATATTTTAAAATATGTTATATTTAAGGTAAAATTTCAAAACATTATATTCCCATTTATTTTACTAGATCATCCATTCCGCAGTTTCACTGCAAATACTTACTTAATTTTACGCAGAATAATGCAAAGAAAAATAAGCGTTCTTTCCTGCAATAATTTCATACAATATTTTTGCGAGAATGCCAAGATATTTGTTGCCTTGGAATTCCACTGTAATCTTGCAGGAATTAATTATTTTTTGTTTGATACTTCGCTGGATCCAGCAAGAATTTCACCATAAATCCCACAATGAATCCCACAAGAAACTGCGTAATTGTTCACCGGATGATAATTTGTCATGATTTATATATAGCAAGTGCACTATATTATTCAACACATCATATTGTTTATTTTATTAGAGCATATTTTATATTTTATAAGTCAGGATGTCTCAAAAGATGCTATTTAGAGAGATAAAGTTAGTGAAGTTATCTACGCACTGAACCAAAACTTACAAAAGGATATGTATCATAAAGCAACTAGGAATATGTTTGGAAAATTTTAATTAAATCAATAAATATTAATTATAACCGTCATGGAGACTATATTTCATTAAAAAAACTGATTTGATTTAATTGATAAAATTTTACTTGTAATGCATGTGGGAAGCATTCCTTTCTATAGTTTGGTTTTAACTATTTGTAAATCAAAAATAAATTAATCTTAACGTTCCCAAATTTTAGATACGTCTATTTAACTACATCCAATTACATTAAATCCGAATGCTTTATCATTATGGCACTATATAGATTCAAATACAATGCGAACATAATCCGATCATGTCATTAAACAAATTAAGACATGTATAATATATTTCTAACTACATTATCTGTGATGTAACTATTTGTGTGTTACATATAAAAAGGGGAAACAACTAATTTGAAATGTAATTACACCTTTTTGTAGTGTTTATATTTTGTCATTTTAGAAATCCACATAAATGATAACATAAATCAACAATTTGTTCAAGACATCTCGCGGCAGTCGTTACAATTTTAGTCACATTAAACAAAAATTATTAGTATAACATAATTCATTTAATTATAAAACAAATAATAACATTTAGACTACCTTGGGCGTAACTCTGAAAATACCAACATAAATCATAAGTAGAATATAAATCTATTTTGTATACTTCAAACAAAGTTTTATAATCCTAAAGTTTAACTTCCCTGAAATCAAAAAACCTAAGATTTCAAGAGACCAAAATAAAAAAAACACCATATTATCTATCATAAAAGACTAAAATCCTAAAATCCTAAATCCTAAACGATAGTCCTCTAACTTACCTCGTTGAAGCACACCGAATTATTCAGAATTATTTAGTCATCGTAAAAGGTCCATTCACTTTTTAGCAATAGAGGTAGGCCCTGTAAAAAACAAATCTGGTCAATGTTGTCAGGATGCCCTTGATCTAGTACAGAGCATTTGTTCTGATGTAGCCGTTCACTGCGCAGTAACGTATTGTTCTATATTATCATTATCGTTGTTATGTTGCACGTTTGTAAAACGATTATCTTCTTGACTCAACTTTTGGTGGTAAACATTGTTTCGGTTGAATGTCTACTATATAAAGCGAGATAAAATTCAAAATAGTTGATCTCTCTCATTGCAAGAAATACCATGAGTAGTCAAATGTTATCGTATATAAGATGCGTCCTCTAACTCGCCAGTATTTTAAAAAGGTATATTTTGCTTGTTGTAGGATTTCAATGAGCTATATTATATTATTTAATGGTAGTGATTATTATTTTATTTTTTTTAAACCGGCATTCTCGCCATCACGTCTCCCGATGTGAAGAGTACGAGTCTCCCGACATGCCTACCGAAATGCCCTCTAAAGCAGACCTGTGTGATTAACTTGACTTACTACTTGAGAAGCAGTTAAGCAGAGGTAGACACCAGCATCCACCGCAGGGGGCAAAGCAGCCACAGCAAGAGACGCCGATACGCGGACAGATATTCATCCTCACGGAATGCCGAGACGCACCACAACGGGCACTGTCCATGGGCAGCCACTGAATTTAATCATGTAAGGTGGCCTGGTCGGGATTCGAACCAGGGACCTTCGTTACTAGAGGCATGCAAACTACCTCTACGCCACCTCCTTCACGTCGCGCCATTGCCTATCTTTACAGAGCGTGAGTCATCCCTATATACAATAGACAGAGCAGTTGCAACATACATTCGAGTTTTCTGGACTTCTCTTCGATCTGCAACAGTCGTCGCCGATCCGCCTCCCAGCCGACCATTTGGCGCTGGTGTCCAGAAACGAGGTCATTCAGTTCCCGATCCCTCTCTCGCAGCTCGGCGACCAGTTGCTGCAGTTCCCGACGTTGCTTCTGAATGACGGAATTCTCGAAGTCTGGAGTGTATGGCTGTGTGTGAGGAGAGAGAGAAGAGATCAATAATATAGCGTGTTTTCTTTGCGAGTTTATCATAAATGACATATAAAAATATATATTATGATAATAATTCTTAAAAAATGTATTCCGAGTCTGTTGAGCAATCTAATAGATTCTACAGAACATTTTACCTCTTTAACTCCATGGCAGAAACACTTTGAGATGAATTTAATATCTCGCAAACCTTTCAACCATTTTGTCAATAGTTTAAACATTAGCAGTACTTCCCTAAAAAAACTTATTTATAAATTTATACGAATGTTAATTAATATGTGGTTATGTAAGAAGTATGATTAAAGCAAGTTTAATAAAATAACGGTTACAGAAAAAAGTAAATTGACTTTAATATTGTATTTTTAGTGCCCTTTTAGAATTTGCATTAATAAACTTGGAAACTTGCCGTATATAATAGGATTGTTTGATAAAATGTGGAAAAAAGTAAAGTGAGCTAATACAGACAACTAAAGAAATTATTTGAAATAATTTCATTAATCGGAAAGGATTCGCACAATGTGGTAATCAATTTTTAACTACATAAATACTTATAATAATCAAGCATAACTTTTCCCTGGGGGTGCATCAACGTTGGATACAGTAAAACAGAAAAACATATTATGAACAAACAAGTTTCTAAATATAATATGTATCATTTAAATTCGCATAGAAACGAATCGGTGAGATCCAACTTTCTTAGTGGCAATAACACTGGATGGGAACATCCGAAGTTGCGGATACCGAGGTTGTTCTCTGAGAACAGGTTCGAGTCTACCCTTGGACTCTCCCGTTCCTGGCTAGCAGCTGTGCTATAGTCGAGAGTTATAGTTAATTACATCTGATCGTGTACAATATAAGCCACTTCAATAAAATCCACTACTATTATCTAATACAACTTAATAATAATAAATTATATAGCAATACTATCTAGGAAATCATGACGTTTCCATTGAAGCAAATTTAGAATCCTCAGTTTTCAATATCATTAAAAAATCATATGAACTAGTTACCTGTATTACCAAGTAAGATGGAATAAATATTACTATTTGCATATACATATATAGATAAAGTTATGCATATTACAGTATATAGTATTCATTTTTTAACCGCGGTAATATCTTTTATATAGTATTTGCATGAGTATTTTTAGGTGCTCAGACTGGTGTTATATATTTTTAATTTATCGTAAAATATTGTAACTCCCTCTGTATTATTGTAGTACACTTTAAATTACGTGCCATTGTAAGAATTGATCATTATATACGCAAAACACCATAATGTATATTGTAGATAGTATCAAAATAGCGTATTATGTAAAATATAGTTGTTTGTCGCCATATCATATCACTATAATTTCTGGAAATATAGAAATTTATTTGATATAACTATTTGTTTTAAAAATGTCAATTAATGATATTGCAAAGCTCGATAAAAATGAATTGTCATTCTGATATTTTGCCTTTTTTTGTCACGAAAAATATATTTTAAATTGATGAATCTTTATTAATGAAACATACGAGACGAGTATTCTTGCGTCGACTATATAAAATACATTATTTTTATTTTGCGTTGTATTCACAGAAAACTTAACAAATATTTTACATTTGTTTAATATAATAATATATGTAGTTTTAGCTTTAGCTTTATATCATGATTTATACAATGATGTACATAATTACCAGAAAAAAACGTTTACATTCATAAATCATAACAACTTATGAAATACTAATTGAGAAACATCTTAGACTTGTGTCTTCTCTGCATGACACCAGGATAGGTGCTGTTGTAGAATGATTTATAGGTACACCAGAAATATGTCCTTCAACAATGAAAACCGTTATTGAGATTCTATTTTAGTGGGTATCGCCATCGCATCAGGTTCTGGTGAATTACCACTCAAGAAGTGGTCTGACAATGCAATGCTAATTAATCAAAAGCTATAAGTATAATGTTTGACAATATATGTCTGCTGAGTGTCAAAGCGTATATTATATTATAATAGAATATTTAGATGAATTTACGATGGTCACAGTTGGGGTTCAATACGTACTTAAAAGTGGATAGTGAATGTCTTTATCAATGAGCAGAAAGACGCATATTTCACTTCTTACATAATATACATTACTATATACAATATATTTAGATTATAATTTGGCCTCCCAGTATGACTAAGGTTAATATATAAAAATGCGTTAGAATTGAAAATAAGTATCTTTTGAGCATTTAAACAAATTATTTTTCACTGAAAAATATTTGTGTTGCCAGTAAATACTGACTAATTTTTTGTTCTCTTTTATTTACATTTTCAATTGGGGTTTACAATTTCATATATTGTGCAACATTTACTCAAATTATAGACGTCATTTTAATCATGTTATCTATAAGATCTTCAACACTGACTGCTTTAATGTGTAACTATAGACATGAATAATGTTATCAGAATAACTAATCTATAAACACATTTTGATTTAAGTTGAATACGAATATTTTTTATATTTTGTACTTAAAAATAAAATGGAAAAGCTTCAGATTCATTGTTGACATATATACGCATTTCTCAGAAGTGTTGTTTTCATTTTATATTTAGATAAACTATTACGATATAAACACCTCTTCAAAATTAAAGTGACAATTATAATTTTACAACATTTAAACATTTTGAAAAAGTCATAAGTCATATGTCATAATTAATAAGTCATAAGTAATATGCCATAATTAATAAGTCATAAGTCATAAATAAAATAATAACATTTGAATTCGATCGTCACAATTGCGTTAAACAAAATTTATTTGTGATTAGCTGATATATAATTAGTAACTTGTTTATATTGGTGGTTTATATAATATATATATATATACATTTTGTTGTCCAATTTTTGAAGCAATTATTCATAAAATATAATGTTTATTACAATACATAATAATTGATTAAAAGGTTGAAGTCAATCTATATATATATATGAATTAAATTATGAATTTAAAGGGCTGCTCACATATTTCCCATTTAATCCATTTAAATCAGACCATCGTTTTCCCGTTCGTTGCAAAAGACTCGATGTTGTCGATAGGCCATTTTTATCCCCTCCTTCTTCCGGTGAAAATGAATTCTGACGTTCCATAATCTATCTGAATCCGTTGTTTCTTTTTAGTCCAAGTATCACAAATTATAACAATGCAAGGAATAGGCCTATTGATTGTGACTTAATTTATATTTTATCTTCACTTATCTTCTGTCTTTAAATATGCATTTAGGGTAGCAGCAGGCCCAATCATCTCATACGTACATATATACACATATAGGTATATAGAAGAACTAAATAGATGGATGGCTCTTAATCTTGAATACTTCTAATTAAGTGGTGATTGAGCGGAGTGCCGTGCCTGCTGAGATCGCTATTCCCTCGCAGAAGGGTCGGTAGATATACTTTGCAGGATATATATGCTCTTAGGTAGTTATGATTGGATTGACAAGAATATGCTGTCAATCCAGCGCTATACTCACTCTTGTTAGTGCAAGCAATGTACACTGGGGTAGAGCACCTTCCTGCGCCTATGCTGTATTATATGAGCAGGAATAAGAGAGAGGCTGGTTAACCCCGATGGTCGGAGTGCAGGATCGTATTTCAAATTGAGCATATTACCTTACCAACCGATTATGTACGTATTATAGTATGCATATATTGAGTACTACTTCATATATTATGGTGTAGTGGCGGTGCAGTATGTATGTAGATGGCGGCTAAACATCGTTTCAACTTTTTATAGTTATAATATTGAACCTTTTGACATTTTATGTTTGACATTTAATTCAAATACGGCACGGTAACACGTTTCACATAGAGTTCCAGTATGAAACTATGCTTTGTACCAAAGAAACATGTGTGATTTTTTATAAATATTCGTTATTTTCAACTTTTTTGATGTAATATATTTTAAATGTATGGATACCCCTCTATTAAGAAGCGAGTTATTAAGCACGTTATGTAGTAAGAGTTCCACCCACCAAGGGCGACGCGACGCGACGCGAAGTTCCGAAACACTTTGAATACATATCATTCGATGAGCCTACTTACAATGTACAAAATAAATACGTATTTTAATGCAGACGAAACGTTTTGTACTATATGTATTCTACTATACGGTACACTCTTTTTACCTGTATAAATATACTGGTACCAATATTACAATTTCTCTTGACTTTGTCGATAAATTACAATAATAACATTTTAATGGTGATATTTATAATAATAATTCAATAAATAATTTTAAAAATATATGTTTTATACAGATTAAAACCACGTTATTTAGTGTAGCTAAAATTATTTTTTAGAAAATTAAATATTATTAATTCGTAATAAATAAAATTTTTAATTAATATAAATCAATAATTAAATATAAAAATAAATATTATATAATGCTGTTGTTTTCAAAATAATTATTTATATATTTTTTATTCATATTTTTTATAAATGTATTTTTTTAATTAAAACATTTTATTTTTATTAGAAATATAAGTATTTTTACTAGTTAAAATTATAAAGTCAATGTCAAAATATTAAATTTTATTAAAAAATTTATAAACGAAATCAAGTCTTCTTAAATAATCTTCCGGTTACTGACAGTCATATCTCCAGTCAATTTATTCTACAAATAACAAGGGAATTGCCAGATTGTGTTTTATGAAGCGCAACGTCTGTAAAGTGTCTGTAACCGGAGCAAATTATCTGTAATTGTAAATAGTGGATTTGTAGTTTATGAAACAGAATCGTCAGTATTTTTGTAGAATTGTGAAACTCTAGGCTTATATTATTTATCAATGTCTTGTCAGATAATTATTGGTTGAAAGCGACATGAAATAAACCTCCACTAGAGACTATTTATTGCATAGTGTCCCCAAAAACGTGTTTATTGTAATAATAATATTGAACATTGCCTTATGTCTTCCCACTAATCCTGAAAAAAGTAGGGAGTTGACACTGGCGCGGCGGTCGAGTATTGCCATAAGGAGGACTGTTTCTAAAGAGAGCCCCTGACAACCTCCTTAAATGGTAAAGCTTCGGCATAAAAGTTAAAGAAATAACTATTCGGTCTTAAAATGTTACTTTTTATTATTAACGATTAAATTGTATATAGTTTACAAACAAATAGTAATCTAACATTTAAAAAAGAAATGTCTTTATATATTTATAATTATTAAAAATTTAATTAGTATATTAAAGTCACATTTCTAAACTATGGAACATAGAAAATAGAATTCCATTTTGCGTGACAGAGTGTTTGCAACACTCAGTTGACCCCATCATAAGTTAATCAACCGAACGTCCCTAATTAGGCAACTACTGGGTGCATATGCCGTCTTTAAAATCAAATACCCTCTTCATTGGTGATGACATTTAAGCAGAAAGATTGAGGTTGACATATTATACATACATATACATAAACCAACTGTTACCATCGTCATTGACAGTAAAGTCAAGCTGTATCCTCTTACATAGAGTATACACAATCGTGAAAATTAGAGGATGTACCTGATGTATTTGCTCAGTTTATATTTGAACTTATTTCAGAGAGACAAATGATATTCAGATGGTAATCACACTTTTTCTCGACTAAAGTGACCAAATTGATACGCATATCAGAATTTTACTGAATCAGATGCGTTATCCAACTCTTATTCAAAGTGACGAACATGCGACTAAAAATGTCGTATATCGAAAAAACAATCGATATGACATTGATTAGTATTTTCAATAGCCTGTTTCAGGATTTATTGTTTAAATTTATTGATTTATAATAACGATTGTACCTCTGTTGTGGCCACTCAAAGTATGTCACGATTGTACTTCTCTTGTGGCCACTCAGAGTATGTCACGATTGTACTTCTCTTGTGGCCACTCAAGTATGTTACGATTGTACTTCTCTTGTGGCCACTCAGAGTATGTCACGATTGTACTTCTCTTGTGGCCACTCAAGTTATGTCACGATTGTACCTTTCTTGTGGCCACTCAGAGTATGTCACGATTGTACTTCTCTTGTGGCCACTCAAGTTATGTCACGATTGTAACTCCTTTGTGGCCACTCAAGTTATGTCACGATTGTACCTCTCTTGTGGCCACTCAAGTTATGTCACGATTGTACCTTTCTTGTGGCCACTCAAGTTATGTACCGATTGTACCTCTCTTGTGGCCACTCAGAGTATGTCACGATTGTACCTTTCTTGTGGCCACTCAAGTTTGAATTGAAAGGGCGCAGCGCCTTAATTTGGTATTTTAGTGAACTCTAAAAGAGGTTGTTTCACGATGAAAAAGTTCAAACTAAACTATTTGTAATACGGTACGGCCCTGTAGGGGAGTATAGAATCATATAATATAGGGGAATATAGAATCATATAATAATATGCTAAAAATGTATTTAAATTATAGCCAATAAGTACAGAGGAATATTCTTCTTCGCAGAAAGGCTGTGTACAGTTACGTTGGATTTCTTTGCTAATTACATAATATTATTCAACAATCAACCAATTTAATAATGTGAATACTGAGTGATAATTACATAATCTATTAGATTGTTACATAACGGTTTTTATTGTAGAATGATGATGTTAGCCTAAAAATTGTATAATGAATGGTTATTGTAGTTCTACGACATTTCTGGAGCTAAGACAAGAAAGTAATTGTCCAATTAATAAACCAGCCCTATCATTTCGCAAAATTAGACAACATTCATATACCTTTTTAATTCTCAGTATTTATCCAAAAACTTATAGGTAATTGACTCAAAAGTCTCATAGTTTCCGTCCATTTTACATCTCTGTATATTTGGTGGAATGTGTGATGACAGCTTCGATTTTCAAAACAAATTTGGTTTGTTATTTAATTAACATTACCTATATAATTAGACAAAAACGCGGTTAATATATGTATACATATTTCATTTTTAAGAATCACTGCATTCGTTGCGTAATGTTTGATAGTACATTTTATTTATATGTTACCATTATACTTTCGTAGGAGAAAAACAGCAGTGATATGATTAATTGCAAAACATTACTTGATTTATATATCCATTTATATATCCATAAACCTTTAGATATACAGTATATACAGAGTATTAAATGAAGCATTCATTATAAACAGGTGGTTCAGTAAAAACACATATTTTTTAAATAGTATCTATAAATAGTTAGCAATTCAATTCAATTTTATTCTATAGTATTGTCAAATGTTATTTTATCGGTTTCAGAAAATAAAGATTGATTATTATTATTATATATTATTTCTATAAACAATTAGGCTTATTCTCTAAAAAACAGTGTACCATTTTTTAAATATCTGATTAACTAGTTAGCACATCACCGCTATACCATTTTTTGAAATTATGGAAATACCATATAGTCAATATTTTGTCAATAAACGTAAAAATAGTGTCTTTCGCATTCAACAAATGTCCCTAAATATGTCATAATCATATATATTAAATAAAGACTTATGTAATCTAGAGAGACCTATATATTGTACGTGTGACAAAGCCTTTCGTTTTTAAAACAACAAACAACCCCCCACTCATTTCTAAATGTTAAGGAGTCCTATGTGCCTCTCCGCTCACATAACCAGAGCACTGTATAGAGGTGCTATAGTTAAGCGGTGTATGTTATTATACAGGGTGTACCAAAAGTACCAAAAAGTTCACTTTACACAATGTCATAATAGTTGAAAGGTGTTAGTAGTTAGGTTGTCCATTGCCAAATATGTAATGACTTACATTGTCTTATAAAGTATGTTTTTAATTAAATATAGTCATTTTCACTAATCGATATCTTCATTAACTTTTAACCGCGTTAATAATAACTAATGTACTACTTGCGTATTTTAATTTTAACTTTAAAGTAGAAATAGTGTTCACAACATGTTGAGCTGTTCTCTATTACATTATCAAATTATGAACTCTTATACATACCTCATAATTAAACATGAATAATTAATAAATATACTTCAAATTTATTGTACCTTATACATGTATTATACCTATGTTTTATATAAAATAATACAAGTAATGATTATTTAGTCTACTAATTCATTTAGTAAATATAAATAATTCATAAATTCGATAAAATATTCGTTATTTAAAATTACGCAATTTTAATGAATTCAAAAAATTAAATTTCGTTGTTTATCGGCATATTATAAAAATGTACTGATTTTATAAAAACTATCGAATTGGCTATATATTTATAGTATTATATGTTACACTACTGTGAAAATTCAAGTAGAGCATTCATTTCATTTATTATTTTTTTATGAAACTTAACATTTAGTATAATTTAATATGTAGGTAACAAGTATTTATCGGAATAAGACAAAATAATAAATTAAAACTGAAAAGGTAAATAATATATTAAGATATATAATAATATAGATTAATTGTAATGTTTTATAATTTTTATAATAATTTGAATAAGCCATTAACATTCTATAATATATAATAAGATAATTAGAGATGGGCAGTAAATAGGACTTACCTTTCCGCTTTCCCGGTCTTCATTGGACCCTCCTCCATGTTCTCTGTATTGAACCGGTTTGGGAACCACAGACCTAGACTTCAGCTGCTGTCCAGTGTGGGACAATTTATTTGCTGGCGCGGAAGACGATTTAACTGGATTTTGGAAGCAGGAAGACGTCGACATAGAAGAGGATTTAACTGGATTTTGAAGGCAGGATGACGTCGACGAAGAAGTTTCCATGCGACGGTCAACAGCTGATCTCTTATCACGTGACTTTGTAGATTTTGAAGTCCCTTGCTGCTTTACACGGTGTTCATGTGTGGAGTTGATATCTCCACCTGAAACCACATTTCAAACAAACCACAATGTATGTATTTATTAGTAAAAAATAGATTACCTATTTATATTCAAACCACTTAGTGAAAAAATCGAATTCCTATGTATATTCAAACCGAAATATGTTGATTTCGTTTTTAATTTTAATTTTAATTTTATATTCAAACTGTTGTTTATTTAAATTAAATTGGCATTAAATATCACTCTTAAACTTTAGTGTTGTTTTGAAATATATAAATATAAAAAACACTGACTAACTGCCCAACTACCAACACTAATCATGAAACACCACTTTAATCGTTAAGACAGATTGAAGGTTCAACCTTCGAAAGTTTCTGATTTTTTTATTGAATAATTTGGATTATTAGAATAAATAAAAATACACTTGAGTGTTGCAATTTTCGATCTTAATACTTGGTCTTCAATAGCGAAATTGAGATAAATGATGACTCGCTATTTATTATAATTTTAGAGAGGGTACTTAAGAGCAAAATAAGGACTTGTTGTGAAACGTCTGATAATAGAACCATATATTTCAGGTAATTCTATGAAATTTACAATACAAAAAATCGCCAGCTGTAAAAGTTACGTTATTTAAGGCAGATCAAAATGGTAATAAATGTGACAAGCAAATCAATGAAAGCAATGTTTATTGAAACGTTCATAGTGTTTAATTTTAATTCCAAACAATAAAGAATGATTATGCGGGAGTATTCCACGTGATTAATTTTTCGCTTTAAATGGTTTTGCGTTCTTAACATTATTTATGTACTATTTATGTGTAGGTGTGTATGAAAAGTATATCTAAATATTCTGTTAAATGTTAAACTTGTCACTGTCGATAGCATAATAAATTACTGAAATTAGTTTATATCATAATGAGTTTATTGGCATAATTAATAGTTGACTAAAACATTGGTCAATTAAATCGAAATATTCATTTTAATTAGAAACCAAAGTTAATACAGATTTCAAACAGGATGACTTATTTTCGTATTTCAATTTTAAATTCAGAAATGTCCTAAATTAGGGATAATTATAAATGATCAGTAGTATAACTTATAAACTATATTCTGTATAAAACAATCCCATGTACACCACATTACTAATAAATAGACATTCACAAAAAAATATTATTCGCATGATGTAAAAGTTAAATATATAGCGTATAGCAAGAACAGACTATTATAAACAACAGTACTACATACAATACTATTACAGACTAATATAATTGTTGTTTTAATATAGCATTTGAGTATTTGATATATATGGTTTACTAATTAAAAAAACACCCTGTTTAATACAGTAATTTTTTTAATTGTTTTAACTAAATGTTGGTTCCTCTGAGTTCTTCAATATATTGTATACTAATAATTGATATGCAATAGAGACAATCTTTATTGAAGCTAGCAATGATCATTTTAATCTGTTATATATAGGGTATATACAATATATCATAACTTATAGCTACACCATATAGATTACCTTGCTATCACATGAACATTACTTTTTTATAAATAAATTGAATGAGTTTACCCGAATATATGGCCTGTAATATATTCTGTTGTTCATTGATACTAAGCCAATTTGTATTTAATTATGCATTACAAATATAGTAAATACCAAAGTATGTATTTCGATTTAAAACCAAACTTTTCATCTACACAAAATTATAACCGTAACTATGTATGGATTATATATACATAGGCCTTACGTCTTCCAATCATGGACATCATGTACTCGAGAGGCGGCGGTGACTCCACTCGATAGGTAGATTCTCCCGACCTCGTGGAAAGAGCTGGATTGTTGAGGGGTTCGGGCTCTCTCCCGTCAAATTGCTGCCGTTCTGGACCACCAAGAAGCAGGCGGCCCAAGCGATGAAATTCTGGACTTGTGAGGAGCTTTTCGATAAGTTCATGAGAGATATCGTCGTCGTCCATTGAATCCAGTTCAATGAATACCACAATAATGTTTCGTTGACTCTAACTGAATATCATCAACAAAGATAACATCTCTGATGTGAAATCGTATATACTATGGAGTAAACTATATCAGTGGTTTATAATTAACTGTAACTATTTGTAACTGTACAATACAACTGCAGTACACTTAAATTGTTTCCATTTTGAAACAGTGCTTAGACAGTTAAAACAACTTTTAACTTAACGATCTATACACACCGCGACACGCTTGACTGATTTTTGAGGCAACTTGTGTATTGATTATTGCACGCAGGTGTGAATGGAGTGGCAAACCACAGCCGTATGCAATATATAATGCTGACTAAATTATACACAATAATTGTTGATTCAATTTGTATTCACGATGTATTAACTTAATCTTTGGCTGCATGGAACACTGTTCATTTTTGTTATTTTCAAAAATTTATATTCCACAGAATACGCTGCTTTTTATGGACGGAAAAAAGTATTCTATAATATTATGTAGTATTAAAGGTTTTTTTAATTATAATGACATTGTAATCGAACAATTACACAATATGATAATATTAGCCAGCCAACGAAAGGGTTTTGGAAAGTTATGACTACATTGACTACAACTAATAACAGTTTACAACAATTATCAAATGAAATATATTTTAGTTATATATATATGTTAACTTACTAAATATTTTTAATTTTTTGTTTATTTTTGTAAATTTTGTCAAATATTAAACAACAAGCTGTTAAATGTTTCTAAATTAAAATTTAAAAAAATAAATAAGAACACGATTCACTCGTTTGTATACAGACATAACCTGGACAGAACAAATTTAGACAATTATATTATCTTTGAAACTGCGCCCTGTATACTGGAAACCACAAAAGCAATACAATTAGTTAAAATAAGTACAATATATAGCCATAACTTCTCAAAACACTGTTTGAAGTTAAATTGCTCTGGAAATGTGTTGATAGTACTAAATAATAGTCGACGCTAACAAATATTCACACATTACTTATTAATAATAAATTACAAATACATCTTGCTTGACGGTTTTCTACTAATAGTTCATATGAAATTCATCTATAATGGACCCTTTTAAGTAAGTCAAGAATTTGTCAGTGATTTAAAGCGAAAATAGGTTAAAATAAATTATTGTCAATATTACGCAGTACATTGACAATTTATTTATTTGATTATAGAATAAATAATACTATATCAATCTTAGTGTGTGATATTATATATCTATATACTTATAAAATGACTATATTCAGATCATGCATATTTAATTCTAATAGACGTCACTAAATCGGGAATTATCATAATACTATTTCCATATGAATAATTTGTTCATTATCAAGCAGCCATCTGTGGTCATTCATAAATCACTAATTCCACTTGGGATCTCCATTTGTTGCCCCATTTAGAAGTCTAATGAGTACTACCTTGTAAAGCTGGATCAAGGTTACGCTTTCTCAGTTAGTAGGGATATTACCACAGTAAGGGCCACTCGAAATAGCCCCCAGAGTTAGGCCTCCACATGTCGCCAAAGTCAATTACCTACTCCACGCATACTATTCCCATAATTGTTGAGTAAGCATTTTGCGCTAAGATAATTAGCAGTATAAATTATACTGGAAACAGATTCCCAATTATTTTCCTCCCAGTGCGTCGGTTTTATAAACTGCGTTAAAGGGTCGCTGTAGAAATCAGTTGAATCCTATAAACCTACCCTGTCTAATTTGACTTTGTTTAATTGACATTTCCAACCATTATTTGAGGAATCACTGAAATAGTATTTCAACCAAGAAACAGTCTTGCTGTGTTACTCGGGACCACGAAGAATGGTGCCCATGTACAGCAACGGGGCGTTGTGGTGGATAACTCTCGCGTACATTGTGTCCTTCTCCGTTCACTGGACCTCTGCACGTACACTCGTTGGTAACAAGCCGCTGTAAGTGAAGTGTTTTATGTCACTTGGTTACTTGGTTACTTGGTTATTGGGTACTGGGTTACTTGGTTATTGGGTACTGGGTTACTGGGTTATTGGGTACTGGGTTACTGGGTTATTGGGTACTGGGTTACTTGGTTACTGGGTTACTTGGTTACTGGGTTACTGGGTTACTGGGTTACTTGGTTACTGGGTTACTTGGTTACTGGGTTACTGGGTTACTGGGTTACTTGGTTACTGGGTTACTGGGTTACTTGGTTACTGGGTTACTGGGTTACTGGGTTACTTTGTTATTTAAATACTTTGTTACTTGGAAGATGGCTTCAAAAAGAGAATTAGGATTGTAATACTTTTAAATATATTTTTAAACATATAATGTATACATAATTAATATGTGTATTTTTATAGATAAGTATATACCTATAATATTTTATTGTATACAACTATGCTTGATGCTACTAAGGTTGTAAAAAGTTTAGTTTGACATACATTTATTGTGATTATACATATTTCATGAACTTAGTTTGATGGAAATTAGTACATCAAAATGTTTTAATATCAAATATAAAACAGTTGTACATTATAAACGGGTTGACTATCTCAGTTAGTTAATTCAATTGTCTGTTATTCTTTACTTTGATTAATTCCTGTCTCTATAATTTAAACTTTAGTTTTTAGTTTTTTAAATTAATATAAGCTTAGATGTTGACCGATTATTGAGAAATGTATTGAGCATTTAACTTCGACCATTTATTATGTTATTTAATCAATATATCTAAAACTTAATTTTGAAATCCTTATTCATTTTATAATAAATATATATGTTAATATTTTCCTTGTTATTTAATTTTTATCGTATTTAGCAATTTAAATAATTTCTTTTTTAACTTTTTGCTAAACTTACGTGCTAGGTTAAAATTAAATTTAAATTAAATTTTCCTATTTTATAAATTTTAAAAAAAACGAAAACAATTTAAATATAGACATTATAATATATTGATAAATCAGTTTTGTGAATTATAGATAAATATTGAAAGAATTGGTTAAAACCTCTCTGTATCATATTCTCTCATTAAAATATTTTATATTTAAAAAACATTATGGATCATTTTGATTTATCATTGTGTTTATTGTATTAATTAATTAATTGAATTAATTAAAATATAAATTACATTAATATTGTATGATATGATCGTACGATTTGATAACCAGTTAATAATGGTAAATTATTATTGTTTGTTAAAATATTACGTCAATATAATTATTATGTAATATATTAATTAGTAAAGTGACATTTTTCTCTCTTAAATTAATTAAATCGTAAATTATATTTTATAACAATTATTTTGGTTTATTATTTAGGTCAGTATTGTGATGATTATACAAATTGCCGTATAATATACAGAATTGTTTATTTATTTATTTATATCTAACATTTACTTAATACAATTATACGTGATTGTATATAAATTTTAATTTACGCGTTAAATATATATATATATGTATATAGGATAAGTATAATTTAATTTCTTTTCTCATCAATATTAATTTTGCTCATCTGTAAAATAATTGTAGACATTCATCCGTAACTGGTTTAGTTGGTGTCTATCATGACCACAATAACATCCCATTCACACAGAATGCGACGCGATGCGTATAAGTGTAATTGACAAGTCGAACAAAAAGTAAAGATATACAATATATATAAATGAAACTATTGTACTTATATATATATACATATATAATCGACATAATTTTCTATGGATTTTACGAAGCTTTTTGTATCTATTGATACATATTAATGTTGTATAGCGTATAATTCCGTTATATGCTATCTCCTGCTACATATTTACATCTACTGTCACATATTGATATCTTCCAGATCGCCCAATCAACCCAACAAGTGCATCATGGAGTGGCAGGATCGTCTGAACAAGTCTAGCAGTTGTGGCTCTCTGATCGCCCTCTCGCTGCAGGGATGGAAGGTGGACATCGAAAGCATCCCCATCGATCCGGCCTTTGCAAACGAGCCACTTATCTCGGCCAGACAGAGTTCCTTGGCTCGCTATACACTCTCGAAGAGCGGACCAAATCCCCAGTGTATCTTCTATAAGTAAGCCATCGCCGCGTCGTCTGAAAGACAACGGAGAAAATGTGTTCTGCAGATGTGTTCTGTAGATGTGTTCTGTAGATGTGTTCTGTAGATGTGTTCTGTAGATGTGTTCTGTAGATGTGTTCTG
>JAUZND010007787.1:3575-25171 GCA_034780555.1 Coelogynopora nodosa | reverse complement strand
AGATGTGTTCTGTAGATGTGTTCTGTAGATGTGTTCTGTAGATGTGTTCTGTAGATGTGTTCTGTAGATGTGTTCTGTAGATGTGTTCTGTAGATGTGTTCTGTAGATGTGTTCTGTAGATGTGTTCTGTAGATGTGTTCTGCAGATGTGTTCTGTAGATGTGTTCTGCAGATGTGTTCTGTAGATGTGTTCTGCAGATGTGTTCTGTAGATGTGATATTTATAAATGCCACAATAACTTAACATTCCTTTAATATATCGATTGTAAATTAATAAATAGTTTGATTTGCTGATATAATGATCCATATGAAGCACAATTCGACAATTACAACATTTATATACATACTGCTAAGAAAAGAACCACTTCCTATAAAAGAGTAACTGGGATTGAATATTATGTAAAAAAATAATCTTAAAAATTAATACCCTATATTGAACATATTGAATTTGAATGTGCAATCGTTTGTGTACATTTTATTGTGTCCCACTGTGTTGTTGCATTTTTTATTTTTGTTAATATTATTATGTCAGAAATTTTTAATCTATTTATATCATACAATTAATTAAATACACCTCACTTTTTGTACATGCATAGTTAGATAACAAGGAAATCATAAAGAGCATTACGTTAAAACAGATTTTAATGGAATATATTAGGATGTTAAATGTTCAGGAACTTGACAACATGCTATTTAAATATAATGATCCGTGCTGCACAAGCATATGTTGTCCTCTATAAATGTTTAGTTACAACAATATAAATATCCCATGTCTGTATATCCAGTAACATACAGTTGGATAATAAAGCAAACGATTAATGTGAGCCTAAATAAATAAAATTAATACATTCGAACAAAACATTATTTTATTAAAATATGTTTTATAATGTTGGATATTATATAAAAGGTATATATATATAATATAAATAAATATTCCCTCTTGTCGTAAGTACGCTGTAATGTATAACATGAATTTTGTTTCCTTAATATTTTAAATATTTATTTTAAAAATAGGCCTTAATAGATATGATAATGTATTGCAGATTCACGTATATATATTTATATATATATAATATTGTTGTTAAATTAAATGTTGTTAAAATTGTAGTTACATATACAATATATACACATATGAGGTGATAACATCCTTAAATCTTCCTTTTTAGGGAAGATATTAAAGCAGAAGAAGGATGCTGCTCTGGATATGAAGGGAAAAATTGTGAAAATGGTGAGTCACTGAACGTTGATTAATTTTGTAACCTTCCCGGCTGTGCCCGCAACTGGCTCAGTTCAAAGCTTTCGCCAATTTTTCTTTTGTCCCAATTTATTATATATTGTACTCGTAATGAACCCCAACAATTAATGCAATAATGAAAAGATGCTAACTAATTACTAGGATACATATATTATAGATATCAAATCACTTACCTACGCGTTAAATTTGGTTCTAATCTTTTTATTCTCATTAAAATAAAACTTTTATTAATTTCAATAAAAGTGATTTAAAATTATTTGAATTAATCCTTTGAAATTCTAAATTAGTAATATCCATTACCTAATTTGAATAATACCTTTAATATAGGCTATTTAAATATCAGTGACCAACATATCTGTTAAATTTAACAAATTCAAAATACGGTTTTATCGGTCACCAAGACATTTTAGTTAGATGATGTGATTATTTATTATTTACAATGTAATATTCAACGGAAACAAAATTACTTTCAGGCTAGTATTATTGCAAAGGTTTCAATTTACGACACTGATTTTGTGTAACATGTTTACACATGTTTTCTAACAGTATAGTAAGCATCACGTTCACACATTGACCGTTTTTAACGTTATCATTTTTGATAAGGGATTAAGGAATTATAAATTGTGAAGTAAGCATATAGATAACGCTTGAACTATCTCTCATTTGTACCACATTTATTTTTGTTTAACATGATGTATTTCATTGTTTCTGTCTCTCTCTCTGTCTCTCTCTCTCTGTCCAATTCTCTTCATGCATTCCCAATATACCCTGCAGTTATCTGCTTCAAGAATACGGGCGGTTGCCTCAACGGTGGTATATGCACCAGCCCGGATATTTGCAAATGCCAGAACAACTTCCTTGGAAAGCAGTGCGATGAAGACCAGTCGTGTAAGAATCTATTTATTTAGTCGCATGTCGCCACGATTATGCCTTCTTGATGAAAGGTGAAAGCTTGGTTATTTTATATTAATTGTGATAAACTTTAAATTTTATTGGGGTTTTTCTTTTGCGATAACTATTATATTAAAGAAAAACACACTTTTAATTAGAGCTATGCTTGTTGTCAAACCAATATTCTTTAATTATGTGTAACAATTGGGGGAAATACAAATAGAACATGCTAAACCATATCCAAAAAAATATAAATAGATCGTTAAATTTGTTCGTCACGCATTTGTCAAGCCATTAAGCATTTGTAAAGTTACTAAATTATTAAATTCTTTCAATTTTACCCAGAATATAAGAAAAACAACAATTTCATACTACAGTCTTTTGGAGGGAGCCTTATGCCGGCTTGTTCAACTATGTCAGGGATCGTCGGTTGCATGTGAAGAACACACTCTTCATATTCTAAGAGAGAAACTAGAAACATACTTATTTCTATAGATTTCATATTTCTTCAACCATTGAGATGTTTTCTAGTAAATACTCCCAAAGTCCTTACGGAAAGATGGACTTGAAGTCCACGACTAACTATTAGTTTTATTACTATCTATTTTATTTGAAGGAGATAGTCTTCAAAGTTTCAGGTTTGTCCCCCATAAAATAATCAAGTAAGCTAAAAAGGTTGATATTTTCTTGAATTGTTAAAAGTGTTATGTGTGTGCTTGAAGTGTTATGTGTGTGCTTGAAGCGTAAGCTTTTAAGTATGAGCAATATATAAACAAAGTAAATTTTAATTTTTGATTTTTGATTGTTTTTAATTTTTGAAATATCATATTTAAATTACATATGTATAATATATTCATATGACCAACGTAACCGAGAAAACATTTTAATTTTAATTTAGTAAAACAAATAATACTTTTTTTTTGTGTAATTTTAATTGAAGCATAATATAATATAATGTTATTTCAATGACGTTAATATTTTCCAAATTATTGTTTACATGTTTGGTAAGATAAATTTGATTATATTAAGATTTATAGTAGATTACAATATAATAATATTAGTATTTATAATTAATCAAACATTGTTGGATCTTACATTCTTGTTTAATATCTTTTGAAAAATACTCATTGCATCAACAATTACACTATTGTAACGAATTCTTTTCAAATAAATTTATACACTATTACAGAATAGTATCTAATATAATATTCGATTCTACAAATATACTAATAATGATACGCTGTAATAAATTTAGTAACATTTTAGTGACATCAATTTACAATGACCCATCCTAACTTTAACATCTCCATTTTAAGCAGTTTTGACTGTAACACATTATGTGGATTGTCCAATGAAGTCAATGCCGCAATTTTTACATTGTATTCCCTACTTTACCACTTTTTTATTGATATTAATAACATTATATTTATTACATATCTATCTCATTGCACACCTTGTTGATCTTTACCTCCATAAGTAGAAGTCCACGACATATCTTTCACTATACAAATAGATGACTCCGAGCATAATATGGAGAGGTACATAAATATGGAGAGGTACATAAATATGGAGAGGTACATAAATATGGAGAGGTACATAAATATGGAGAGGTACATAATTATTATGTACCTCTCCCCTCCTCAAATAGTGTTGGCCGAGAAGTCTGATCGCATGTACTGCTACAAGGAACTTGGATGTTTCTCCAGGAAGAAAGGCAACTCCACGGAGACAATGACCTACGGGGACTGTTGTAGAGATCAACTGGGATCCTGGGGAAGACAGGGGGGCAAGTGTATGCCATGTGAGGTCAAATATAAAGGTAAAACCCCTATACAGAATTTTACGGTATATTTTTGTTATATGAAAACTGTTTACAGTAACGTATTCTATACTGTTGGTTGCTTTCTAGTTATTAAATGTTTAATTAGTGTGCATTAAGTGATGACGTTAAATGACGAAAAAGATTATGTTGAGGATTAGTTCGATGAACAGCACTGAAGACTGATTTTACCAATTCCTCCTATAAATGATTAAAAAGAAGTATATTCTGATTATATATATGTACATATAGTCTGATGTATGACTTTACGTATGTTTACTCTATATAGCTAAGTCTAACCTGAGTTAAAAAACTATTTTAATGTCTACTTTTTAATAACACAACTCTGTTATGTATGCCTACAGCAAATAATATTATTTTCAATTTTATTTTGCACATCTAAGTGAACTAGAAAAATAATATTTTTATTATATGCCTAATAATACAGCTATAATGAAACCCGCTAGTCAAATTGAAAATATTTAGCAGTTATTTTAATATATAACTCTGACGATAAAATATGCAATGAATAACAGAGCTGCTCCTTCCTCTACCGTTGCCAAGGAACCGTGACTAAGACAAAGAAGATCTCCTTTGACACCTGTGTCAGCTACGGACCGGACGCCTATCGGACCTTTGATGGTCGAGTCTTTGAGTTCCAGGGCCGCTGCTCCTACCTCCTCTCTGGGTCCCCTAAAGGCAGCCTTGGAACCTGGGTTGTCATGGTGCATCTTATCAATTGCGAGAATCCCGTTACATGCGTCAAGGTGAAGTCAACAGTTCGTCTATTGCGTGTAAAGGCTCGTTATGACGTGTAGCGTAGATGTAAAGACTCGTTATGACGTGTAGCGTAGATGTAAAGGCTCGTTATGACGTGTAGCGTAGATGTAAAGGCTCGTTATGACGTGTAGCGTAGATGTAAAGGCTCGTCATGACGTGTTTATAACGTGTAGCGTAGATGTAATGGCTCGTTATGACGTGTAGCGTAGATGTAAAGGCTCGTTATGACGTGTAGCATGGATGTAAAGGCTCGTTATGACGTGTAGTGTAAATGTAAAGGCTCGTTATGACGTGTAGCGTGCATGTAAAGGCTCGTTATGACGTGTAGCGTGCATGTAAAGGCTCGTTATGACATGTAGCGTAGATGTAAAGACTCGTTATGACGAATTTATGACGTGTAGCGTTCGTGTAAGGTCCTGTAAATCCTCTAATCACCAAAAAAAGGAAAGGGGGGGATTATTCGACAAGTGTTTATTTCTAGAAATACTGAATTATTCAATTTCTGTCTAGTTTTTAACACAAAATCGTTTCAACATATTTTCGGAGAATGCATTGGAGGAATTAATGAGGCAATAATTGACTCAAATGAGATAATATTTATTATTGAAAATTAAAATTGTCTGCATTGAAAATAATTATGTTGAACATTTAATTTGTCAAAAATAAACTTATGTAGTCTCTGTTTTGCATAACTGACGCATATCAGTTTATAAACTTTTTGTAAACAGATTTGTGTAATGTTATAAATAATGTTTGCATACATTCTTTTCATACATTCATTTATAGATTTATTTTTTGCAAAAAAACGACTATTTACCTTCTGCAGCTATACAATTTCTTTTGCGTTTATGAACAACTATTTTGATGTCATCATTTGTGATCATAAGCAATGTTTTACTTTACTTTATCCCTTACAGAAAAGTATCTGATTTGATAACAAATGACATATTTAAAAAGGTCGTGATAACAACATAATACTGTACCAAATATGAAAAATAATATTTAATCGCATAAAATGCTCGTTGGTCAATTTTCCCTAAAAAACATTTGTTTTTATAGGGTTGAACAATTAAACGAACAGTTTTTTTAATGTAATAAATAAATGTAAATAAATGTAGATTTGTAAATGTATAAAATCCTTTATTCAATAAACGAAAGCAACGATAAAAGTAATTGTTAAATAAAAAAGATATCCCTCCTTTCATCAGAATTTGCAACACATTTATGAATAATATAATATAATAAATGATATCATTATTTTTTAATTAAAAGCAATCACTTTGAAAATATTGGTTAATCAAATGACTTATAAAACGTAAACATTATTTAATAGAACGATGATTCAATGCCAATATTTTAAACATGTTGACACACTTTATTTTGTTTAATTAATATGTGATATCTTTCTAAAACTAATTTTTTGTAAAAATTAATGGCGCCATTTTTTAACTTAATACTAATATAATTGTTTAAATAGTATTTTTCAACTAATGCATTTTACAACAGACACATTTGTATCAATTGAAAATTAATGGAATTTGTATTATGTTAGCGATAATTATGTAAGTTTTTTCTTTAAGTAAGCTCACAATTAGAAAATTTTACATTTTTATAACTATGAAAAAGCGCATAAAATAGCCAACAAATATAATTTGAACTTGGAGATGAAATGCTACAGTTTTTGAGATAAATATAAAGTGTATAGCTTTTCAACTGCCAGGTCAAGTTATAATTCAATATAATGACAATATTATACAATCCGCCTCATGAGTTTTCAGAATTAATGTACAACGTAACTTTACTGTACAATTCATCACAGAAATTATACTAACTATGATATAAATTAATATTAATAATAGTATAAACTATTTTATATCTGAAATTACTTATTTTTACTGAAATCATAATAACAAATTATTTTCATTTTAAAAGTAACATCAATTTATTAAAGAAAACCGCTGCTAACTAACGACCACTTATTTATGCTGTTGCTAATTGTGTCAGATTTTGACCATGGAATTCGGAAGTCGTGTAATCAAGGTGCAGGGGTACAAGTTGGAACATCGGGACAAGAAGGACACTCAGTGGACCACTGAACCAGAGTTCACCAGGGCATCACCAGCTGTACTTGTTCCACGTGAGATATGAAAATAGTACATTTTTATATACCAATTAGCGCGCGTGGCATTTTAGTGTATTTGAAATAAGTAATTCGATGATTGTAATAACACTAATAATTATTATATTAAATTACATGGTGTCTGTATCAAACTTGGTTACCGTGTTCTGTATTATAATCTTTAATACTAACCATATTTTTTTACAATTATAATACTGAACAATTAGTGGAAATATTTACATTGAAAATTAAGTCGCCATAAAATGAAGCTCAAATAGGCGCGGATATTTTGAGAAAATTTCAGTGGAAATCGGCGAAAATGTTTTACTTGTAAAGTGTTCCAAGCTGTTACCACACAACACATAAAGACTATAATTGTTAACTTTAGAAAAAGAAGTAGAAACACTTTCTAAAGGAAGGAAAATATATTTGTGCAATTGTTTATAACTTGCAGGACTTATTTAGACTCAATTGAATATATTTTGCAGTATATGATTGAATCTAAGATGTTCTTCACTTGACTTGCTATAGCAAGGATTTTATATTATATAATCTAAATAAAATAAGTTACTGGAGTCATTAAAATAATTGTACAGATCAATGGTATTGCCAATGAGAAGAGTAACAGCTTTATATAACTATTTATACATGCTTAAATAAGTGAAAAATTATTATGGCATTAGGAATGTTTTAAACATTCATTTTTAGTTTATCAATTTTAAAGTTTGTTATTGATGTATCTATATTCATCGACCTAATCTGTAATTAACTTATAAATGCTGTAATTTACGTAGATAGCATTGTAATGTTTTTTTTCAAATTTATACATCATAAATTTTTATACCCGAGATAGTATTTTCTTGATTATTTACATAAATGTAAACGAATAAAATATGCATTTGTATATCATTTATGTATCTTATTAATGTTAGTTTCCTTATCAAGTTCTAATGAGCAAGGATCAGGTAGTAGTTTTAAAATTTGTTTTAAATTGAAGAAGACGTTTTTTATTAATTTATATGTTATGTGATGTTATGAAACAAATATAGACGATAAGATTTTCGTATCTTTGTCCGTTTTCTTTTCAAAACTCCATCTTTGCATATCTTATTGAATGTTTTTAATATGATGGTGAATTTGTACAAATACCTTAGACCTATATTCAATCAATACTATTATATTTATTAGTGATCATGTTAACTTGATGTTACTCATAATATTATGATAATAATTATTGTAAATAATGGTAACGCCAGAGTGCCTTCCTATCTCTTGTTCTCTGTCCCTCACCCGCCCCCTATTTGTATCTCTCTTTCTTTCTGTATGGTATTATGGTTATAGCCTATGGACTATTCGTCTGTTATATAATCACATTACAAATATACTCATAAAGTAAACTGTATAATTAGGTGTTTTTTCGCTTGGCCTAAAAAATAATATGAAATCTAAATCTGGAATGCAATTTGAAAATGTTTTTGTAAAATCATTTAGTTATTAAATTATTAAATTTATTCCATTGAAGAATTTACTAAATAATGAGCTTAATATTCATCAAAGATTAGTGCGAGTGATTCAAGTGATTGTTTTAATACTCTGCCTCCTCTAAGACTGTTTTTATATCTTTTTCTCTATCCGTCTCTATCTGTTTTGTCTCTCTCTATCTCTCTCTCTCTCTCCATCCAGACTCTGACGTCAAGATCTACCGGCGCGATGCGGTGATGATGGCCGAGGCTGAGTCCGGTAATGTCCGCATCAAGTGGGACAACGCCAGTACCATCTACCTCACCGTGGAACGGGAGGCGCACTCCAAGGATCTCAAGGGGCTCTGCGGCAATGCCGACGGTAACCCTGACAACGACTTCATGCAGCTCTCCAACTCCGCCGCCTTTGGCAACAACTGGAAACAAACAAAGGTACACCGATGGTCTGCTATTCGACTACGAGTTGTAACACTGTTTTGTTCGACTAGTTTTGGAGTACTCTATACAGGATACGGTATAATAACATGCAATTATTTTGCAATAAAGCGGTACAACTATTTATTAAAGTTACATATCACATGTATCGGAAATAATTTTGTTCAATAGCTCAAATGAAAAGTTTCAAAGATTTATTTCATTTTCTAAATATAAATATTTATTGTAGTGGAACGCGCCTCTTTGTGAGACATCGTGAAACGAACCCATATGGATTAAATGAATGCGAGCTACCTACACAATTACAATAATCAATAATCAATATAAATTAAAATGCATATAATTCCAATCATATTATTCAATGCAAAAAAATATGAAACCCCAATTATTATACAAGTGCCTTAAAAAGGATTATAAATCTACAGAATATAAACATAAATATATCAAAACTATATTTCAATTGATATGTCCCGGATAATTCATTTGCGCCCTTTATAACATTAAACAATCAGATGCAGTAGTGCTTACTAGTAATTACGTCACACAATACAAGAACGAATACAAACATATTGATTGGAACAATAGATGTTCTATAAATAGCTCATTAATCAGTTTCGAATTCTAAAACGAAGGTATTGATAAAAAACAACTGAATTCACCAACTTAATTAAAATAATTCATAGTTTATAAAGGGCTAAATTAGTTATTTTATACCTATCTGAGATCTATTTAAAATCGTTACGTAAAAGCAATAAACAATGTGTTAAATATGTAAATAAAATTAAATAAAATGAATGTGTATCTGAGGAGATTCAAGTGTGATATAATTGTGATACCGTAATGAATTATATAGTATATATTGAAAGAACAAAACATATATTATATGCTTACTTAATTTATAAAATATACCATATCTCTTCTATTCGTTGTTTTTGTGCACAGTGCCCGGACGTAGCGAACAAGCCACACAGATGCCTCTCTGAGGAGGATAAAGAACTAGCTGTAAAGATGTGCAACGTCATTCAAACTACATTCTTCTTCTGTCATGATAAGGTTTGTTTATGGTAGTCAACTGTTTATCATGGTAGCTCTGAAGTATGTGTTTCATGCTAGCTCTGAAGTAAGTATGTCTAACAAGCTGGCACTTAAGTATATGAATAATTTTTAGTTTAACATACATTTAATTATAGATGTTTATAATTATAATCAATCATTATTTCTTTAATATCATGTTCACATTTTAATAAAACGAGATATATGCTTATAAATACATGAATAATGTATCATATAATAATATCGATAGTTATAAACGATACTTATTATACTAGAATGTGTTTATCTGGTGGGTTCAAAATTTGGCAGCAAGAAGTATATTTTGTAATTTTTATTTTTTAAATTAAGTTTATGCACGATACATTTTAAAATGATGGTAAAACTAAACATAATAAAGATTCTGGAGATTATATAATATTAAAATAATTTCATTTTATAAGTAACACAAAAAGCAAGTATTCCTCAAGTACCAAGTTTGGGAACTATAGAAATCGGATGTGTACCGCTTATGTAAGTTACATAAAATTTCACACACATTACAAGTAATATAAATATAACACTTGGACAATTTAACAGTAATAAAATCATTGAAATTCGATCTCAGATGAGAAACCGCGTCATCTTAAATGTCTTATAAGAACAGTGAACTCCGGCAATGACGAATTCTTTTTTGATACAAACAATATTGTAAAATGTAAACGTTTAAATAAATTGTGAATACTAGTATTATACTAAATGTAAGAGTAGTCATTATAAATAAATGTGAATATATCCTAAACAAGTACAATTAAACAAACGGATTAGAAAGACAGGAAATAATAAATACAGCAATGACTACCGTTATACATATTTTAAGAAAATATATTTTAACAATATATAAATATGTAGCAAACATTTTCGTAAGACCAATGAATACAATAAATATTACAAACGTGTTATTATATTTACGCATTTACTCCCACCAGGTTAATTCGCGAGCCGCACAAGACCAATGCATCTCCGATGTCTGTAAAACTCGCAATACATCGTTGACCCCTGCGGTTCAAAGAACCGAACTCGATGCCATTGTCTGCTTGCATATGTCTGCCTATGCTGAACAGTGTTCTGCGCAAGGAATGTGCATCGACTGGCGAAGCAAGAACCTTTGTCGTAAGTGTCTAATTTAATTTATACCATATATATCATAACCGTAAAATATTGAGGAAAAGCATTTCAAGTTGCGAATGAATATCGCATGATTACTAATATACTACTTATAAAAGTAGCAGTAGTCCGTTGATATAAAGTCTATTCTTTCTAATAATTTCGACAAGGATCTATGAAAAATATGGTCTACATTCTAACTCAAGTAAGTTATTTGTCTGAATGGTATTTAAGTATATAAAACACTTTAATCCGTACTAGCATATAGAATACTAACATACATTGTATGCGTAGTTAATATTGATTACGATATACATATATATATACCTCAAATTGATCAGCAGCTTATGTTTATCAACTTGATTAGTGTTGACGAAATTTGAAAAATAATAATATATTTGTAACAGTCCACTGCTATATAATGAATTAACTGCGCAAAATAAAATATAATTATTTAGTTACATGTGCCAATTGTGTGTCTTAAAAAAGCATTATAATTATATATAACTAATTTTTTTTAAGTATTTTCAATAAAATACGACAGCTTAGTAATCCACAATAAACAACAATTAACCTCAATATTATCCAGGTATAATCTGTATTATTTAATCCAATTGTTTCACATCTCTGAAACTCTCGCCCCCCTAACAGCGAAGACTTGCGAAGATCCCACCATGACCTGGTCAGACTGTGCACCCGAGTGTCCGAGAACCTGCACCAACCTCTTTCAAGTGTCCACCGACCGTTGTCAGACGGCCAAGATGAGCCGATGTGCCTGTCCCAGGAACTCCGTCGAGTACAAGGGCAAGTGTGTCACCCAGGACCAGTGCCCGTGTCGCTATAACAACAAGGATTACGAAGCTGGCGACAAGATCAACATCAATTGTAACACTTGGTACGTTTTCTACTCAAAATCTACGCATGCTATTAGTATTATTAAGGGATTTAATGACAATACTGTATACAATACATCCAAAGTCACAGAAGCACTAAAGGGGAAGACAACATGTTTGAGAACATGTAAGAGTGAAAAGGGGAAAATGGAAGTGGCACAGTTTTGCTGAAAGTTTTTTAAAAACTCGGAAATGTCTTTCCGATCTAATGTTATGAGACAGTTTGTTCCAGGACCGGTGTGTACAGCAAACGAGAATGCTACATGCGCTTACTTGGCGCTTGCTGGTATAACTATTAACATATGTTCCTCGCTCATATCCAATGTACAATTGGTATCACAAAATAGTCGGGTTGTTTACAAACCCAACTTATTAGATATCAAGGATTTTACGTACGTTGGATGAAACAAGTAAGGAATATGCTCAGCCACGAATTGAAATTATAAAGTTTTATATTTATGCAGATAGTACATCTGCTTTTGTCAATATGTACAAAATAACTGTAAAAAGAAACAAGGTATAGGTTTCAGAGCGCGAGAGAAATAATTATGTATAAGAGAGGAATTATCTAATAGAGGATTAACAGCGTTCTTAACCATCCATAACCTCTTGTTTCTTTTCACAGTTTATAATTTTAAAACATTACATAACTAAGTTTTACATTTTTAGAATTGCTTTGAAAACGAACTACGTTGCATAGTAACGCACTAAATAGATGGAAAATATTTTACAGCATAATCTTATTGGTATTATAGTGGTTAGTATTTCACATTTTATACAAATATTAAAACTTATTAAACATATTCCCTCCTTCCAGCAAATGCACCAACTCTCTGTGGGAGTGTACAATGAAGGTGTGCCCGGCTAAGTGCGACATAATGGGCTCCCAGGTGAAGACCTTCGACGGCGCAGAGGGCTATTTCAATGGCGGCGACTGCAAATACAGTGTCATTGAACCGGTGGTCAATAACACGGACTCACGGGCCGACATTAGAGTCACCCTGACTGTGAATAAGGAGAAAGGAGGCCTGAAGCAGGCTTCTGACTACGTCAACTTGCCGAGAATTGTCACCATTTCCGCGTATGGGATGGACATCGTTCTGAAGGCCACTGACACGAAGCCTGGGAGTCCAATTAGGGTTGCCATTAACAACAGGGACGTGAGTCAACGGTAAGATTACTCAGTGAGGATAACAGAAAAAGTGTAACACTTGGTTAGGAATATTTTGTGATAACTATTATAGTAGACTGCGTGTTGAACAAAATGTTCATTCACTGACAAGTAGTATCTGCGGTTGAGGCCTGTCACAAGTCAATAAATCGATTGATATAAATCAATGCTGACACCATACCACCCACCACCCCTCACAACTGATGCTGAAATATCTTCGACATTTTTAAATTGTTTGAAAATTTATCTTTGAAAATTATGATTGCATATGTTTTATTTTCAATATCATTATGCATAGCCAACACTATTAGATAAAAACGTTAACCAAACAATTTTATATTTACATTAAAATACTGAACATTAGCAACACATATAACTCTACAATATAGGTGCTAGAATTATACTAATACATTACATTTAATTAAATGTGACTTTTGAATAATTACCAATGAATTTAAAATAGAATATAAATAATTTAATAGAATTCATAAAATAATTGATCAATAAGTTTGTAAATGCGCAGACAAACACATTTCAGAGGTTGCCATTACTAAATTAGATAATCTAAGTATAGTTAAATTACCGTTTAATAACTTTCAATTCCTAAAAATTAACGATTAATAACACGCATAAAAACTAGTCGAATGTATTACGAATTACCTGGAACAACGCTACAACAATGTAACATAATATTAAGAAGCACCGTGAATAAAAAACGTCGCGACCTTTATAAAAATGTTGTAGTTATGGACAATAAATTTATGATATGTTTAAAATCCGGTTTATTGTTCTTTTTCATCAGATTGCCCTACGAAAACCAGGACCGAACAATCCAAGTGAGACAGATGACCACCCTCTATATGCTGGTCAACATTGGAAGTCATCTCAAGATTGTGTTTGATGGAGACAGATCGATGTACCTGGAAGCTAGCAGTGCTCTCAAGGGAAAGGTAAGATGGCCGGGGAGGATGCAGTATATACAACATGTCCAGTTATCCGGTTTATATATATACGGGTTATATATATTATTAGAACTAGTGTTATACATTAGAAATATCCTTACAAACCAACTTTGATTGTCAATTATTTCAAGTTAGTAACTGTAATTGCAAACTACATGTTTATAATGTATAGGTTTATTATGTAATTATCCTGAAGACTAAATAATACTTTATAACAATGGAATCATAGTCCTTGTTTTACCATGGAACCCCTATATAACTATATAGTTTAAGGACATGAATTTACATGATAGACTAGTAGTATTTGTTAAGGAGTGAATTGCCATATCTATACAATTGGTATTGATACTTTTCTATGGAATTACTAACTATAATTGTAGTACTGGTTTAAAAAGGAGTTGTTGGTAAATTAGTATTGGCTTATTAGTGAATTACCACATTAAATTGTATTTTATATAGGTTTACTAAGGAATCAAAATATACAATGTGGATTTGACTAATGTTTGTATAGACTATCTAAATATCTATCTAGATATGGTTTTACCAATAAACCACAATTTAGGGTGTTCGTTCCGTGTTGGTAGGTGTATTGAAATTTCAACATTTTAGTTTAAACGATTTCTAAATATAACCAATTTTCTTCAGGTCGTTGGTCTCTGTGGAAAATTCGACGGCAACACAAAAAATGACGAAACAGAAAAGGAATCCGAGGTACAACAGAGTGCATACCGGATAGCGCAATCTTATGCAATTGGAGCTTGTACTGTGGACGCTTCTGCCCTGAAGGAACCCGAATTTGAGGTAGGTGAACCATTACATAGTATGCAGTAAAATGAATGGCGCTTTATTAAAAATAAGCTCGCATTTTATTCAAAGTAAGCCGGTTAAATTTGAAAATTATAATATATTGTATGTTAACTGACGCACAACAAATTATAACCAAATTATGTTATGTTGAATGTTTTATATAAACATATTAGCTCTGTTCACAGTTTCGTTATTATAATATATTGTTCGACAACAGACTTATACTTTAATTACATAAACGTTTTTTATTATATAAATATGTTAACATAAATAACTTTTATCTTTAAATTTATCATTAACAAGTTAAACTTTTGAAATGTTAGATAATTCTTGTTAACAACCACATAATGCAATTCTGTGTAAAACAAGATCCCTCTCGTCTCCTTTTAGTTCAATCAAGGCGATATCTGCCGAAAGATTCTGATTGAAAGTGACCAATTCAAGAAGTGTCGCGAGTCTCAAAAGATTGAAATCAACTACTTCCTCCGGCTGTGCCAACGAGAACACCAGGCCGGCTTCGTGCCCTATCCCCACTGCTCGGCCATCATGAATGCGGTGATCGCTTGTCGTAGCCTGGGGGTCGAGTGTGAAGTGGACCTGGGCAGTGACGTCATGAAACCATGTGGTGAGTCACCCAGTACCGAACACAAAATCAGCTGACAAAAGTCAGCCGACAAGTGAAACTGACGATAATGTAAAAATGGTATATATATATATATATATTAAGAGTTAGTATATATTAATTATCAAGGAAAATAGTGTTCAAATTGATAGAATTAAATGTGTTAATCCTAATATTAATTAAACTACAATATTCGTCGTTACACATTGTGTCCAACTGGATTGAACCGCCACTGCACTGAGGGGAATCTACCAAATTTTTTTATTTCTCATTTAAAATATAAGTTTTAATGTTATCTGAATTTGACTACAGTAATCTTACTTTTTTATTTTTATATTTTATTATTTAGCGTGTAAGTTTTTAACTTGAATTATTTATTATTTATCAAAATGTATATGATTTGTAACTGACGCGTTTGAAATAATCATAACTTTTATTATCTTTATTTAAACAATTGTTATCGTAAATTATTCTTGTAATATATTTATTTATAGAAACTGGGATATTTGTTTAATGAATAATCCGCAAGCGCTTTTTCAACTACATTTCCTTTTTACTTTCTTCAAATTAACTACTATTTTATCTATATTACTTATTCAAAGCTTAGTTTTCTTATTGAGTAATTTTAAATTAAGCTATATATAGTATAATATATTAATAAGAATTATTTTATATTATCTTTGGGCAAGAAAATACTCAAAGTGCTAGAAAACTATGATTGCGGTGTAAATCAAATACAGTCCAGCTTTAGTAGTCAATAAATATTTAAACTAAGTATATTTGGTCTTCTTAAATCCACAAGTTCCAAATATTGACATAATATAGATTAGCTAAATTGTCATAATTGCGTAACAGGTTTCAATTAGATTTAACTCTCAATAATTACATAGTAAAAATATTTTGTGTAGGACTACTATGATTTTTACGAAATGATTGCTGATTGTGTTTAATAAAAAGTAAATAACAATTGATATATGAGCGGTTATGCATACAGAGAAGCAAACCATTTAAAAATATTAATAATAGTCACCATTGTGTACTATCTATCTACCCCATCCATCTTTCTTCCTTCCCTTCAGTTCCTTCGTGCAGTCAAGGCGGCGGCACCATCATGTCCTGCGCACGCACCTGTCAGACCCAGTGCAGCGACCTCAGTCGGTCCTCAGCCTCCGTGTGCGAGGACTCCTGCTACCCCGGCTGTGACTGCGCCTCCCTCGACCTCTTCCGCACCGGGGCGGGTCAGTGTGTTGAGAGGTCCGAGTGCACCTGTACCGACGTCTATAATCCGGAGAGTCCAGAGTACAAGGCAGGCACGGAGATTGAACGGGTCTGCACAAAGTGGTGAGTAGAGCTATATACATGGTTTTACACTGACTAGACACTGGTTTCACACTGGTTTCACACTGACTTGATACTGGTTTTACAGTAGTTTCATACTGGTTTTACCCATGAATGCCCATAGACGTGAATTTCTACAGTGTACTATGACTAAAATTATGTGTGTACAATATGTAGTCACCATTATCTTTGGATGGAACAACACTGATGCGGATGCTACCATAATAAGTGCTTAATTACTTCAAATTAAACTTACCTATGGACTCTTTATTTTGTATAACATGCATTTATCAAAAATGTAGTAAATAAATTATATGGTTGTCTTTCTGCAGTCGATATTCATAACGTTTATTTATAAACTAATTAACTTTTATATTTAATTAATTATTAAACATAACATATTTCAATGACAAAGTGTTACAGCAAATTACTATAATTAAAAGTAAAACAAATCTTCAGTTTCAGGTTTTAAACCTGAGATAATCGAACTGAAATATTAAACAGTGTATTATTTTACAGGCAGCATATATTAGAATTTTACATGAAACTTTTTAGAGCGATGTAATAAGTCATAATGGTTGTTGCCTTTCAACACTTGTGCTTCAGCAAATGCGTCGACGGCACCTTCCAGTGCGGCAATGAAGAGTGCAAAGATCTGGTCATCTGTCCCAAGAATCAGGTGTGGATGAAGGAGGTTCCAGCCTGTCAGAGGTGTTCCAATTATGATCGATGTCAAGACGAGAGGCCATTGGAAGGACGCTGTGGCTGTCCAGATCATATGGTCACCAAGAAAGATGTGAGCATACTCAATAAATTGAAACCCAACATACAATATATGAACAAGTTCATTTCAAGATTTACAATTCTTTCTATGTTTTAAAGTTATTGATTAGGTTCGGCTAATTCTTAAGTTTCTTAATAAGGTTCGAATGTTAAGATCTTAATTAAAATCTTGATAATCTTAAGATCTCAACATTCTGAATTTGTTTTTATAAATATCTGGATAACTCTAAGGTTTCTTAGTAAGGTCCGATATAGGTTTTAAGTTTCTTGGTGAAATCTGGATAATTTTAAGTTTCGTCGTAAGATCATGGTGAGAAATTAAAAATTCAAATAAACGATATATATATATATATATATAATGATATAAGTTTACGATATATAGAGTTTTATCCACATTTTCGGTATATAAGTTATTACAGTGAAACAGTGCACAACTCTTGATTGACTCAATATTTAAATACGCACGTTTCGTTCCTCCGCACTGAACAGGGTACATGTGTGCCGAAAAACCAGTGTCCGTGCGATTACTTCGGCCAAGACTACCTCCCTGGTCACAAAATGACGGATCGATGCCAAGAATTCCAATGTAGGGAGCGACGATGGGTGCTAATTGGAGAAAAAGGATCATGTGAAGGTTAGTACAGTGCGTGGAGCTACTAACTATGAGAGGATTAGGTGTATTTCCTGGTGCAAATATAAAGATGTATTATCAGTGGAAATTGGTTACTTTAAAAAAACGCGAGAAAAGAACTAATTAATGCATAACATAATAAACTCCTTTTTAATATTATAGTAAATATAATAACAAGTTAAAAGAATTATTAGTAACACATATTAACTTTCAATTACAACGAAAGTAATAGTCAAGTTTTATTCCTTATTATAAAATATTATTTAATTGTTTGAAATTCGAAAAACTCATATTCCAATCAATATATTTTGATACAATATTTTAGCGGCACAAAATAACGTAACATAATATTGTATATTACTTAATCATTTATTTTAAACAAATCAAATTAAAACGTTTGAAAAAAATCAATAAATTTCTTATTAGAATTTTAACAAAATTATCGCCATTTTTGAACTAGTGTTGCCTTATATTTAACTATATGTTTTAATAATTGTATTCTACAAAACATAATCAATATTGACCCGCCCTGCTGTCAGGTGTTTGCGTGGCCTACGGGGATCCACACTACATGACCTTCGACAACAAGGTGTTCACCTTCCAGGGGGCTTGCAGCTACACGATGATGCAGTCGAAGGCGGCTCCCGAGGAGAACATTCCTCCTATCCACATCTCAGTGGCCAATGTTGCGTGTGGTTCACGAAAGGTAGCACACTGCACTGCACTGCACTGCACTGACGTCTTACTCCTTTTATCTCACCGTTTAGCAAAACTGAATAAAAACAAGAAACACCCTTTTTGATTGATGTGGTGCATCTTTTTGCGCTTACTTAACAACAGTATTAGTTTAAATACAACAATTAAAATGGGATAAAAATGCTGCGTAAAAGTACATTAGAAACACATAGATTAAGAAATGTTTGACAATATTAACTAATCAATAGAATTGATATATTGACTATGACGCTACATTTTTTTCTTTTTTTAAATGGAAATTTGAATTGATTAATTTTGTACGGGTTCTGCAGTAGACTTACCTTCAAAAAGCCTTACTTCAACTCTATATGCGACAAACTAGCTGTTTATTCTTCTCTAATTGTCGTTTGTAATTCACAATAATATAGTTTACAATATACCGTCTACTGATGTGTATCTATTTCTTGTATATACATATTTAGCATTCTTTTATTGTGGAATGCAAAGATCTCAGTATTAACCATATTATTTGTATTTTGTATAAATTTCAATATTTATTAAATACAATTGAAAGAATTGTTTATATATTTATAATTTATAAGAACGAACTTTTAGGTTGTAGAATCTAAGCATTTTACACCTGCGTATATTTTTTTCATGTATTAAGTGATGTATCAGTAATAATATAGATATACATTATTATATTAACATATTAAACATCTATAGATATACAATGACAATATAGAGGTCAACTAGTTACCCTTAAAACCTTCAATTTAACGTTATTTCAATTTATGATTTTATCCTAAGTTAGACATTTAACAAATGAACATATTTATAAAGATAAGTTTGGTGAATTCAGGCGGAATATATTTTGTGTAAGTCTACACCTTTATTGAAATAATGAGTTTTCTATTACAACCTGTCCTAAGAATTATATTGATTCGGTATAAGTTAGATAGAATATGATATTGTACTATTTTCACAGTCAAAGTAAATTGAGAAATTACTATAAACATAATATGATATGCAATCTTGTTCAACTGAATAATAAAAATACCGAAGATTTATTACCGGAATAAGATTTATTACCGGAATAAGATTTATTACCGGAATAAGATTTATTACCGAAATTAAGTTTCACTTATAACACCAATTGTCTGTTCTACGTAATGCATTTGATACATGAAAAGATAATAGTTGCTCAGTTTTTTTCCCAGTTTGTAAAACTACTTTCCAGATACGTTTCTTGGAAGAATTTCAACTGGTTATTAATAAGTTAAGTGTACATTAGAACAAGTATAACTAAATAACAAAGGTAAAGAAACATATGTAGTATTAATATCAATTAACAACATATTTTACTAAATTATAGTTGTATAAAGTTACAACATTTAATAATATTCTGCAATTAAAAAAACATATTAAAAAAAGCGATTATGAAATCAAATGCGAATATGCATATCTTTTGAGTAAGAGTACTTGGAGCCCAGTATTAACGAACCAGTTCAACTGTTTTTACAGGTGACCTGCACCAAATACGTTCGTATCACCATCGGCGACGACCACTATGTCCTCTACCGTGGCAAAGAGCCGGATGACCTGCCCACTCAGAAGAACTACAATGTTTCCGTGGAACATCTGACCCTGTTCACTCAGTTAGTTAGTGAACAGATTGGACTGCGGATATTGTGGGATCGAGGTAACTATGGGGCGCACAGAGGCTTAGCAACTATAGAGAACAGAGCATATTATATCTGATGCAGTGATTCTGTTAGTGGTCTCCACGAGAAAAGTTAGCGTAATAAGTTTTCGAGAAGTTCGCAATGAAACGTATTATAAACAAATTTCCGTAAAAATGATCAACTACATAAAATAAATATATTGTTATCATACAGTTTGTGACACAATAAAAATTTGAAATAATTGGAAATACATTTAACGTATTCATATCTATTCGTGTTGCATCTAGCTAGTAAATATGTAATAACTTATTTCACGTTTATTAATTTATCAAATTTCAGTGAAAATTGCGTTCATTGTAACTTTTTACCAATTTATGAGTATTTCTGGTTTTAAAATCTATTTTGAAGTTACATTTAAACTCTCTTGCTCTCTACAATTTATAAAATAAATGCAAATATATAGAAAACAAAAACTCACAATCTTTGTAGGAACCCGCGTCTACATCTATCTGAACCAACGATTCAAGGGGAAGGTTGAGGGCCTCTGCGGCAACTTCGACGACAACCAAAGGAACGACTACACCAAAGGGACCATGACCTACCAAGACCCGATCCAATTTGGGGAAGCGTGGTCCACCGGAATGGGAAACTGTCCCTCCGCTGCCGACTCTTCGCAGGCGGCCCCAGCAAAACAGTTGGACTTGTGTGAACAGGTTGGATGACTCACTTGTTTTTTACACTCTTTTTGTAATCTAAATTTGATTGGGTGTTTGGAATTGTAATTAGTTGACTTAGTTTAATATAATAGACTACCGTATTTATATTGATTTTGGCGAATAGTTCGCTATTTTCACTGCTTGACTAAAGAAGGAGAGAATAAATATGAGTAGTATGAATAAATATAAGTAGTATGAATAAATATAAGTAGTATGAATAAGTATAAGTAGTATGAATAAATATAAGTAGTATGAATAAATATAAGTAGTATGAATAAATATAAGTAGTATGAATAAATATAAGTAGTATGAATAAAT
>JAUZND010007786.1:0-89007 GCA_034780555.1 Coelogynopora nodosa | reverse complement strand
TAGCCTTTCAAGCTGTACTTGGCCATGGGATGTTGACTGCACTGGAAGAGATGAGGGGGAACCCACAGCAGCGCCTGTATTGCCTAATGATATAACAGAATCTCCTCCTACGATGGAACCAGGTAAAGTAAATTATCGTTGGTATACACATACATTGTATATCATATTATTGATAGTTTCAATCGTCTCTTGATTTATAAACGGTGCATTTTTCAAGCGATATAATATGTATTACTTAACTTTTTTACGTATTTAATTTCAAAGAATAATTAGATTTATTATTTAAAAAAATTAAAATCAATAAAAATTATCATAGTTTTATATAATAATGCCGATGTACAATTTTAATTTCATTAAACAAACTTAAAACTAAAAATTTTATAATGAATGTATTCATTTTGTTTCATTATGTCACTATAAAATTTAGCTTATACCTAATTATATTTGATATGCCATAAACAAAAGGATTGTTAAAAATTAATTATTTTTGAAAAAAACATTGTGGAGATGTTTATGGTAATGATGAACTTTCCTAAGTTTTAGTTAATTCGGTAAACTTTGAAAGACTGAAATTATATAAAAAATATTTAATAACTTCGTCAAATATATATCAATGAAACAAATGAAAACACATATAATATCAAAATATTTTGCTATTGTTTTAGAAAAATCAAATTAATACAAATGCAAATTTCTTACATACATCATTTTGACAAGTAGGATTTTTTTAATATATATATATAATAATTTCAGAAATCTACGAGGAGTGCCCGAAAGACGAAGGAATATTTCCGCACCCAACCATATGTAATCACTTTGTGCAATGCTATAGAGGAATTCCTAAAAGAATGATGTGTATTGGCACGATGCTTTTCAATGTTAAAACGTCATTATGCGACATACCTGAAAATGTTGATTGCAGTGATAGAGGTAATACAAAAACTCCTATAACAAATGTATATCCAGATACTAGAATGCCAGGAACAGATGAATACCCAGATACTGGAATGCCAGGAACAGATGAATACCCAGATACTGGAATGCCAGGAACAGATGAATATCCAGACACTGGAATGCCAGGAACAGATGAATACCCAGACACTGGAATGCCAGGAACAGATGAATATCCAGACACTGGAATGCCAGGAACAGATGAATATCCCGCTACTGATTCTCCTGTAACAAAGGGACCATCAACAAAAAGACCAGGTAAGCAAATAACAACGTATGAATTATTTTTATCTATGAATAATTAATATAATTTTAATAATAATGTTAAAAATAAGTGTTATTATTATCTAGCAATGTTAAATTAATTATTCCATACATATTTCATATATTTTATGTTATTTTATTTTGTTATTACTTAATTAATTATATTTTAATTATCTTATACATTTATTTATCCTTTCATGTACATTTGGAAGAGATGCATAACCCCACAGGTACATATCACTTAGCTGTTCAACAACTACTCAACTAACAAATCTTATTTATTTACTGCCAGAGAACAAATTTTCTTGTGGTTCTTTTCACATTAAACACATTATGATCTGGTAACGTCTTTTGGTTTGGTGATCGTTCATTGAAAATGTGTCACTTTCGAATACTTCTTAAAATCTACTTTTTTCAAGAATTATTTTTTTGTTCTTTATTATTACTTTTATACAAATACTTGTTGGATCACGAACACGAAGCATATTCAAGGTATATTGTGAGGGACAAAAACAATTTTTATTGATTTTTTTGTTGTCTGATCTGGATTCAACATCCAAAAAAGCTTTTTTTATAAAATATTAAAAATTTATGAAAACAATTTCTGATAACGTTTTCAAAAGGTCAAAAAAATGACTAGTAGAAATCAAATTTCAAATAACATTTGTGTTTGAGTTACGTAACAAATTTTTTCCAAATTTGTAATACATACATTTATTTCTTCATACTTTCATACATCAAATGTACCTATTATAACTTGATCATAACTACATGAATCAATTGAACTCTATGTAAAAACTGATAAGAGTAGGTAGATAAAAACTTTGATTAATAGTTATTGTTATTATGATGATTTTATCTAGAATCACGCGATTATTTTAAACGTTTTTCTCAAACAACGACAAAAAATCAAATCAATGAATACGATTGCTTAGTTTTGATATGTATTTATAAAACAACTTGAACAATTTTCAAACAGATTTAATTATATCTAAAATTATAAACTAAAATTTGATAATTCCTTTAAATAGAAGTACCTAAATATTATAATTTTTAATTTGACTTATTTGGCATACAAAAGCCAATTTACACAGCAGCCTTTTTATTTGTGATTTGGTTGATGAGAATAATTAAATTAGTAATACTATTTGACTTTATTCCTGGAATACATAGATGCCAATATTTAAAAAAAATCAATCTACGTCTAAGAATTATATTTTTTATATGGACACTGAGCTACAACCATAATTATATTTGTAAAATTAAAAAGCAGTTTAAAGATTTCTTTAAAATGATATATCATATTTTAATTATGAAATTTGAATAATTTGCTAAAATTTACAAATCCATAAAATATCAAAGGCCAATATGCGCGGTTACATGGGTCTGCAATATCTTTCAGATCCCTAAAATGCTGTATGCTGAATACTTATAGTAAGGGAGAGTAGGGGAATACTTTAAGAGGAGTCCATTCATTATTCCATACAATAATAAAACAATTTTATAAATCAATAAATGACTTTGTATTTAGCTTATAGGTGTGGGTAGGTTCAGACTACTATTTACTGTCATCAATGGACCTTATTCTTTGCAATATTAACAACTTGAGATATTTACGGGATCAGCCCCCTTCCCCCTCCCCCCCCTAAATTTTAGATGCTCCGTCGCCCCTGAGGCTTTATATTATCAACTGCAGTTCTTCAATTGTTTGTATTGTTTGATGTGGTTTTGATTCTAGGTTACTATTTTGGCTATCGATATCGTGACATATATTATTAACTGTCTATTGAATGATCTACCTGCCTTGTTTAATGTACAAGTCTATCATTCTATCACATATTTGCAATACCTGTTTATAAAGTGATTTTGTATTATCTATCGATGTCTACCTTGTTCTAGGTGTATATTAGTATACATTAGTTAATTATAGGCTAATACAAAACATATTATCCCTCCTTCCATTTCTTTTCTCATTATCTTACTCTTATTTGTTGGGCTGTCACTAATTCTTTCAGTTTACTTTGTTTAAATAATTCCTGTCTTTCATCTTTCGTGTGTTTTATTTCCTCAGTTTTCTGTCTGATTATTTTTGGATTGTATGGTATCGAGTATCTCTATGTTCTTTAAATATATATATATATATATATACAGAGAGAGCACATTTTAAATGGAGGCACTATAAATATAAAAAGTACTCCTGGAAAACACACAGAAAATGCTCATTGAAAATCCTAGAGAATCATCGATTGGCATGGAATATATGATTATAAATCTAGTTATTGAATGTAAAACTCACTAACATAAATCATACATTTTTCCAAACAATCTTTCAAATATTTATTGATTAAATTTTCAAGAAAAATGATAAATAACTGACATCTAATATTATATATATTCTTTAATTTTAGATAGTAAAATTGTGACCTGTCCAGAAGCTAACGGTATATTCCAAAACCCAAACAATTGCCAAGGGTATATTCAGTGTTCATTTTGGAATATTTATGAGCAGACATGTCCGGAGGGTCTTCTCTTTAATCCACAAATCAATAATTGTGATTGGGCAATTAATGTTGATTGCTCCGGAAGAGGAGAGACTGGGAAAGGTAATTCATAATATGTTCAACTGGCAGTAAGGAATCGCATCTCTTGCACGTCAGAGGCTGTGACAGTTTTATTATGACAAGTTTAATTTGATTATTTAGTGTTTAACATTTATAAGCGATACAATGTTTGACGTACGGTATAATTCATTTAACTTTTTTAATTAGAATATAACTAAACGACAGATGAATTTTATTGATATTTTATTTATTTTAATTTTGATTATACAATTTTAATGGAACTTATTTTATAGTATTTGGTTTTTTCTAAATAATAATAATAATATGAATAATAATGTATATTTCTCGTACTGACAAGACGCAGTAGTCGAGTGGAAGGAAAAACATGGTTATACATAATGATTTTCAAAAAGTTAGGAACTGATTAAGGACATGATTCAAAAAAAAATAACAAAATCGCTGGGGAAGAAACTTTAAAAAACATTTAGAAACGTTTAAGTAAGAAAGTGAAAAGTCTGCATTATGCATAAGGTGATATATAGTTCAATATCATTCTTGGTATGCAATTCTAGTGTCACTTGTTGTTGCGGGTCTGATGTTCTAGGACGCTCTACGAAGGCTGTATGTCGTTAGTTTGATTTTTGGAAGGAGTGCGTTCAATTTATGATAAGGGTGAATCTTTATTGACTGGAATAATTGTTCATCTCGTTGAGCTACCGTGGTTGCGATTTAGTCTAGGTTTTTTCTGCAGTATTTCCATTTCAATTGACCTTTAATGGATTTTTCTTATGTGTATATTTTTTTGCTCGTTTAGGTAGCCCCACAGAGAATGGATTAAAAGGATTTTTGGCAGTATTAGAGTTTGGAAAACTCTGTGCAGAATTTATTTATTTAGGCCATAGGTGCGTATAGCTTTTATTATATATAATGTCTTCATGCAAGATGCAGAGTGTTTGACACGTGATTTGTGTTTGAAAGTGAGCTTACTATAAGGTTATTCCCAGCACCTATATTTCGGATAGTCTTTTGATGTTTGTTAGAGCTGGTGGTGGTGCAATCTTTGATCTTGGCCAAGTTATCAGCTGCAAGAATGCCATATGTGCTGCTGTAGTGCTTCCTGTCGGAAGTAAAGCGTACTGATTTGGTAGAGTTGCTTTGAAAGGAGTGTTGCTGAAAGATGGCGTTATAAGTTTTCTTATGAGAAGCTTTTCAGTGAGACGTGAGAGTATTGATGTTAGGGAGATTGGTCTGGAATCGGCAGGTGTTAAAGGCTTAATGACTTTTGGAATTGGTGTAATGCCTGCATTCTTCCATTTGGGTAGGTAACTATGATGCATTAAAGGAGATATTTATTAAACTTGTGATAGGTCTAACGAAAAGTGATGCAGAAAGTGGAAGGAACCACAAGAGTAGATTATCAAGACCAGAAGAAGTTTTCCAGAGTTTTTGTAGTTCTTTGTGAATTTAATTTTCTGTGAAATGTCTGATTGGATTTTTCTGTGTTGTAAGCTTTAGCGGTGGCTCAGTATAATTTGGGTCTGTGTAAATTTTAGCATAGTCTTCGTTGATCATTACTGCCGTTAAGTTTTCTATAACTGTGTTTTGCGTTTGACGGAGAATTTTTTTTGTCCATGTTTTTTTAGGGGTTTTGATTGCAGTTAAATATCTGTAAGCTGTATAATATTATTATAGATTATTTAAATCCTTGTGTATCTTTTCTGATATTGCATTCGCTTTTGGTAGTTTACTTTTTTGCATGATTTTTTTTTACTTAGGAGACGCTTAATCGAGGGTGTTATAAGACTAAAATCTCTTGAGGTTATAATGACAGTGCGTAGTGGAAAATAGAGTTCTCTGATTTTGTGTACATCGTTGAAGAATTCGTTGAAGCATTCTCTGCGTGGAATTTGATTTCAAACTGCCTCAATGCCTGTTGTACTCTTCTGAACTACTGAATTACTGAATTACTGAACTACTCCTCTCTCCTCTAAATTTAAAGATTTCTCTAAAGTAATGTGCCATGTTTTGATCGTGAAACCTTGGTAATTTACCAAACTCTACAAATCCATACAAAGTTCAAGGTTTAATAGTGTGATCCGCAGTTCTATAACAATTGATAGTGTTGTTTGAGTAGTTTTTATTGTTTTGATTCTAGATTACTGTTTAATTGGTTATCGATCATTATTCAACCTTATCACATTTTTGAACTACTTTTATTATAAAGTAATTTTGGATCATCTTTCAATATGTATTTGTTCCAGGTGTATATTAATATCTATTAGTTAAAAAATACTAAACATTTTTTTCTACCTCCTTCAATTCCTTTTCTCATAATCAATTTTTCTTATCTTTTTGTCTGTCACTCATTCTTTCAGTTTCTTTTGGTCAATGATTCCTGTCTTTCATCTTTCGTATATATTTTTTTTATCATTTTCTCTCTGATTGTTTTTGGATTGTATTTTGTTGTACTTTTGGTTAAGTTATTGTATCGAATGTTTCTCAGTTATTTTAACTTATATAATTATATTATAACTTTATACAATATGTATACGTATAATTGTAAATGGAGACGTAGTACTCCTGGAACACATATAAAGTGATCATTGAATGTCATAGTAAGTCATAAATTGCCATTAAATATACGATTTAAAAATCTATTTATTAAATATGAAGCTCACTAACATAACTTCATAATTTAAATTTTATAATTACAAACAACCTTCCATAATACTACTATATGTATTATACTACTGAACAAATGCACACTTAAATGTTCATGAAAAATTATAAACAACTGACATCATATATTATATATATTCTTCAATTTTAGATAGTAAAATGTTGACCTGTCCAGAAGCTAACGGTATATTCCAAAACCCAAACAATTGCCAAGGGTATATTCAGTGTTCATTTTGGAATATTTATGAGCAGACATGTCCGGAGGGTCTTCTCTTTAATCCACAAATCTATAATTGTGATTGGGCAATTAATGTTGATTGTACCGGACGAGGTGAAACCAGGAAAGGTAATTCATAGTATGTTCAACCTGCTGTAATAAATCGATTCTCTTCCACGTCAGAGGTTGATAAATCTATATTATTACAAGGTGTCCGAAATTTTTTTACACCTGAATTCTAGTTTTTTCTTGTTTTAAAGTTTACGTGATTCACCGTTGTTATTTAATATACTTTTAAAACACTAACATTCTGTTATTAAAATATGTTAATTGTTCATTAAAAGACTAATGAGATGTACATGATATATTTATAAAAGTAATTCATTTTTTTATATAATATGATCAATTACATAACAAATGTATTCAAATTCACACTTCTAAAACTTAAACTTTCGATGTAAATAGAATAATATAATTATTTCGATAAAAAACGCGTAAAATATAGAAATGCAATAAGTGAAATATGCACAGAAAATGTTATTGCAATTTGTTATTCATAAACATATAAACACTTAAAACTGCTATTACATGATAAAAAACATTTAAATAGCTTATTCCGGTTTATTGTGATCTTCGCAAATCCTGATACTCTTATTTATCGGTTAAAAACACTTTGTTGCTAAAGATCAACAAGGACCACTTTTATGGATGTTTCACTGCATATATACAGTACTTGTTAGAAAATAATAATTTAGAAATAAAACTTTAACAATAAGATTATTCAGTTGCTTTAATAAGGTTGTTACTTAAATCCGGAGGAAAATCCAGAGGAAAATCCGGAGGAAAATCCGGAGGAAAAACCGGAGGAAAAACCGGAGCAAAAACCGGAGCAAAAAAAACGGAGGACAAATCCTAAGAAAATTAAACCTCTTTTTCAAGGTCATCAATGCAAAAGTATTTAAAATAAACAAAATGGATTTCAAAATAATCAAATTAATAAAAAAAAACAATTGTAAGGGATTTAAGAATTTCGATAAAAATGGTAAAAATACGTATACATTTAAATTAATTCTGAAATATACAAATAAATAAATTATAAGTAATTTTAAGTAATTATTAAATTCTTTAAATTAAAATTGTTTGTTTATCTTTGTTACTTGTTTTAATGTCGACCTTAAAAACTAGTTATTTATTCCTCCGTTTTTTACTCCAGTTTTTTCCTCCGAATTTTCCTCCGAACTTAAGTCAAATCCCTTTAATAATTAATAATAAACAAACAAAATGTAGTGTACATTTTTATTTCTACAGTCAACTCTAGGTCATATTGAAAATTGTTTTGAGAAATTGAATTTCTGTTTCATTTTTATTGTTTCTATATTTTCAACGTTAACAAAGACAACGAGAAGAAATTGGAATGTCCAAGACAAAATGGAATATTCAAACATCCCAATGATTGCAAGAAGTTCATATTCTGTAGCAATGGTAGGTTAACTGAAAAAAGTTGTCAAGGTCAACTCTTCTATAATCCAATGAATTCCGCTTGTGATTGGCCCGAATACGTTGACTGCACTGGACGGGAGGGAAGTAATAACAACAACTATGTAGATTATGGTCTGCACAATAGAATGGGACGATACAACAAAGTAATGTTAAACAGTTTTGAAATCAACAGTAAAACAGTCGAGAACGTGTTTTAATTGTAAAATTAAAATTATTCAAAAACTACTTTAATATTAATAAAATTTTGCAATAAATCATGTATTCCTTTAAATGTGATTTTAATGTTTAAATGTAACTTTTTTACTGTTTTTTATTCTGCCTATTAATTGTGATATAAAATATGAAAATTTCAATTTTATCGCTATTTAAAAAATGGGTATAATTTAGATTGTACTTTAAATTATTTTAATAATAATATGTTATTTTTACTGTATTTTAAATCATTTCAAAATTGATTTTATTGTAAATTGTAAGATTACCACAGAGATCGGATAAATGAATAAATCATTAAGTTATTTTTCAATTTGTTTTGTGTACTTTATTATGACGTCCAGTCTAGAGGTGTGTAAGTAAAAGAAATCCGATGTCTATAAAAATTCCATTTACAAATTTCAAGAGAAAGATTATAGATTGAATCAATATCGTTTGAAATATTTATCCTTATTATTTGTACTTTAAAATATTATATTAAGCTGTAGTTTTAAAATATTTATTTAATATTAAATTAATGTAAAATTCACTGGTAATTTTGAGTATAAAAGTAGTTTGATTTCACATTCTTGAAAAATATTTTCATTAATTTCTATTGTATGCAAACTATTGAACGTATTTGGTTGAAGATGTAACATTATAATATCGGTGTATGAATTTTAGACATCATTATAAGATATTGAGGATGATGCTGATGAAGCAAATTAACGTTAGGATTCTTTTTAAAATAGGCATTTTAACAGCAAGCCTATGTTTTAATGATGGATTATATTTTATTTTATTTTTTATGTTATATTTTTTAATGATGAATTATAATATCCTAATATCCTCTCATTTTCAGGGAAATTGGAATTAGTGACCAATACCAAACATATCCAAGTGATATTGACTTTTAACCTCTTGTTGGATATTTCTTAATATTGTATTAATGTATCTACTATCATTGTATAACATGTTTTTCTGGTATTAATCTTTTAAAATTATTTAAATACTATCTTATAATACACACTTTAAATACCGTTTGTTGGGAATAAACGCCGATACACAGAATAAATCGTTTTGTATAAATTGGACAATGTTTCCAATCTAATAATTTGAGATGTTTTAAATAAAGAAAATAAAGATAAATTCTGATATATAATTTGAATTATTTCAGAAAAGTTAGCATATACACTGAAAACCTGGAGTACAATTGTCGTTTGAAAAATTGATCAATTGATTTGAAAAATTGCATCTGTAACTGTCTACCGCTGGATGCAGCAATGCATAACCAGGATAAAACTGATGCATCAACTGGATGCACCTTTGGATGTACCAATGCATCAAAATGTAATACATTTTCAATGTTAAAAGTACACTAAACATGCAGGTTTATACTACAATTTGTCTATAGAAAACATAAATAGGAACAGTTAGGACTCAACATAAATAATAATGTGAGTAATTTAAGTAAATAATACCTGACAGACTCTTTAGATAACATGATTAATTATTATTGTACTTCATGAAAAAAACATAAGTTATGTATAATCTTTCAACCCGTGGCAATCATTTCTTAATTAATATTTTACTTTTATAGTTTGTATTTCATTTTTTTATAATATATTGTCATTTTTTGTTAACAAAGAATTATAGTCAAATCATTCAGTAAAATCATTTTTGCATATGTAGCCTATGTTTATTTAAATAACGTGATTATTATTATTTAATTTTTTATTCGTAAAAGTTCTGAAAATATTCACATTATCAAATATATTTTGCCTGCTTTATTTCTCGCAGAATTTTAAAATTTTGATTGCAGAACTAATTGAAACCTATTAACAATATTTATATTTTAAAAAGTCTATGTTTATTTTAGAATATTCTTTGACTAATGCATTTATTTAATATCGGGAAAGTTTTTGATTTAATATTGATTTTTTGTAATTGAATTTTAAAATATTTATAATTTGTTCAAAATAAGGTTAAATATAAATGAATACATATTAATTAATAACACAATGTACAATATAGAAACATAAAAATACATATAAACAAAAAATAATAAAATAATAATAATGAAATAATGAAATATTAATATTAAATTAACGAAACAAAACAAAGAACAGAATAGAACATAAAATTAAAGTAAATATTGACTTATACGATATAAAAGTTAAAGGACAATATAGAAAGTTCATTCTGTTGTGATGCTAAACAGGATTTAAACAAATTAGTGATTTTCCAAACAAAACCGAATGCGAAAGAAAATGTAAATTTATTAATTGATGGATTATATAATAGCTAATTAAAAAATATGTAAATAAATTAAAATTACGGCACGGTACACCTTGTGATGAAAATTGAAATTCGGATGTTCTGAGCATCCCTTCATATATTCTGGTGTTCTGAGCTTCCCTTCATATTCTAGTGTTCTGAGCATCCCCCAACATTTTTAATAACTCAATCATATCATAAAAAAAAATTAGTAGGAAAAGAATTTTAGAATTGCAACGAATAAAATAATTATCCATTTTTGTTTACAATCAGTTTTTTTACTTTTAAACAAATTAAATTTATTTACACTAGACATGTATTCTACATATATTTTTGGACAAAATAAAAATATATCAATTGGTTATGAAAAAAAATTCTCTCTTATCATCAATCAAATATAATTATTATTGAAAAAACTGCTGGAAATTTATCATAACTTTTTAAATATGTTTTTAATTAAAATTGGCGGTTAAGTAAATGCAGGCCATTTAATTTTTTTTTTAATTGCTTTAATAAATCTATTGCGGATCTTTCATGTTTAATAGTTAAATCTATCTATTTTTCATATAAACAATTGTTTTTGCTTTCTAATTATTAATTTTCATATATATATATTTTCAATATATTTATAGAATGTTTAAAAAAATGAATATAATTTTTTTATTAAATCATCTAACGGGAAAATATTTAAAATATTTATAGTATTCGTAATGTTTAAAGATACTACTAACAACGTAAAACGTAGTATAATAATAACATGTATCAATTATAAATATCCCAAAAATGATAAGTCAAGTTAATAATAAAAATATGTAAAGTAAACACCAAAATTTATTGCAAACTAAACAAACTTTGTCTTAAATGAAAATTTTCCTTTTGCATTGCTGCAATAATTCCTACAAAAAAAATGAAATATATGAAATCATAGCTACGATACATAAATTTTGTTCTAAATAGTTGTATAATAAACACCGATTAACAGACGAGACAGACAAAAAAGTAAATAATATGTGGCATTATAATACAGATAAACAAATTATTAAAATCGCATATCTTTATTGTATAGTGCTTGATTCTGATACTACAACGTCTTGACAATTTAATTTTACATATGGCAAATAGTTTATTGATGTCATGAAAAGATAAATGCAAGGAAATCATGACCATCTTGAATCACAACAGGACGAATATAAATCACACGTATTATACTCGCATCAATATACATTAGAATACCATAATATGTGTATAATAGAGTGTTCTGGTGCACATAACTCGCATAGACCTATCTAAATACAATATCAAAAATAAAATACAATAAATAATATTAGGTATGCTATATGTTCCATAACTATATCATCAACCGTATAAATTAAGGTAATATTTGACGCTAATGTTAAACTACACTATGTACAAGATCACAACCGAAGGGTTAAAAATATTTTCGAATGAGGTTCAACAGTTTCCTTCCACCCGCACATACACTTCTAAGATATTCTAGGTAACATTAATAATATAAATCGCCTCTATATTGCTTACTCAGAAGCACTTGTGTAATGAACTATAACAACGTTTCTACAAATGACATAAAAAACGAACCGGCTCAAAAAATGAAATTAAAGTTACATGAATATATAGAAATAAACGACATGTATACAAGTCACACATATTAAAGTTTTAATCTATCGACTTAAAGTACAAAATTCGAAAGCTTCATAAAAAAAACTATTTTAATTAATATTTATATAAAGGTACTTTTTTACCTGTTTTTAAAATTACATAATTATAATACATTTAAAATTAGTGTAATATACATTAAAAAACTTTTAAATAACCCATTTATGAGTTAAATTTGGCACAAAATGAGAGAAATGGAAAAGTTTAGCTTATACATAATTTTGACTTCCAGCCGAAGAAATACTACTTTTTAAAGTAAAAGTACGTATGAAGAAATTAAATAATACTCCATAAAATATATAAATAAATGAAAGATAAAAATGATTATATAAAATGACTATTCTGAAATCTACGGTGAATATAATTGGTGCCTTTTAGTAACTGTAAATAGACAGCATACAATATTTAGCCGTAAATTTATATCTGAAAAGATATTAATACTATAATCTGGAATGTGTACACGGTTATTATGCTCACATTGTATTTCATCAAAACGTACTGGCATATAGAACAATACGGTAAAGTATTTGGTCATTAAATACAGTTATAGTACCACGGCAATACTTTTATACTAACCGTTTTATATAATAAATAAAACATATAGACATGTTATCATTTTGCAGAACTTAATAATAAATTGTAGCATTATAGATACAAGAGAAATTCACATTAAGTAAAGTATTATATTATTACTTGATATCTAGAACAATTTTTCGATAAAGTTTGTTGTTCAAAAATTTTACGTTACAACAAAAATACATTGGTCACAACTTTAAAAAAACAATACTAAGCTAAACCACTAACTCGTCAGATTTATTCTGAAAATCATTTTGTTCAATATGATTAGTTTTTTTAATTTAATATGTGTGTGCAATACGGATTAAAAATCGATAAAAAGATCAGTACACACTTCGAGATATAACTACTGATCAATCACAGATTACTTCATTAGAATAAAAAGCTACATCACAAACTGCCGAATATATAATAACAAAAATCGAATCTATAGGTATAGTGATTTCTAACATGCACTGGAGCTACCTTAAAGAAAACAAATGTACCATTTTGGAATACACTCAATGTAGGAATCATGGGGTTACGGATTTTATTCTCCATTCTGATCCAATGTCAGTGATGATCCAATAGTAGATGATTGCTCTTCAGGAATTTTGCTTTCCGTAAACTCCAGTTCTTTTTGAGCCAGTTCTTTATTGGTTATGATTAGATCATACATTTCGCAGAAAGACTCATCCAATGCTTTGGCAAAACGATCGGCCCTGATTTCTGGATGATTAAGCCAACACGAAATGGCCACCACGATGTAGTCGGGATGGGGGTTATAAGCCGCACCATAACCATTGGGAACAACTGCCCCGTAGCATATAAAAGTGTCCATGGATGTTGGAACCTAAAAGGGGAAATAAATGTAGTTAACTTTATTTTTTAAACTAATATATTATGAAGGAATAGTAATAAAATAGTAATAAAATACAAATTTTATAGTTAAAAAATACATATTTTTGGCTTGTTAGTGGCTTCATGATGGTATGATCATTGTTGTACTAAAATTTAATAACTATAAAATAGTAAAAAAAAGAAAAAAATCTTTTAATTTGTCCGGTCTCAATTTTGTTTTCATGTTATGGAAATGACAATTTGATAGTTCGTCCTTTAACAATTTTTATTTAGAATTTAAACATTTAAATAAAAATTGAAAATATAACAATTACAAGTTGTAATCTGAAATCTTATCTTAGTAAACCTATTTAATATAGATAAGTTAGTCTAAGTCCCATAGTCCCATAGTCCCTTAAGGAGCAGTCAATATATATTAGTTAGAGAATCCATAACTTATTTTTACTTTGTTTATTTATTTTATTATTTATTTTATTTAGTATATTTTGTTAATTTTTGTTAAATAAAAAAAATACATATATATATTCAATTTTAAATTCTACTATTATTTTAATGAATATATATATTAGGCCTAATCCACCAAAAATGGCAATACACGCTAATCTTCATAAGTACAAAAATAGTCTTAATAAATTTATCATGGTTTATAAAAATAAAATTGCACCTATCCAGCTGCAGTTGCTGGTAACTTTTTGTTTGATGTTAAATCAAATGTATAATACTTGAAAGAATAGGATCTCTTTGCAGTATACAAACATATCTCTAGATATTTATTATTAAACTTTTATTTTTTGTTTTTGCTTCTAACCGTTTCTCAGTTACACCTATACATATAAGGTACTCCTAAAAAAATAAAAAATTTGGAAATACCGCAACTTTAATACTTGAATATGTAATATACAATATATTATATAAAATTATTATTTTCATCCTAGTCTACACATCATGATAACGAATGTTGTATCAAACGCAAAATAAATACGGATTATTATATATTGATATAGAATTCTATTTCTGAAATGGATATTGATAGAATAATATTAATAGAATATTAGAAAATTAAAAATAACATATTGAACATTTCATGACTATTTATACAGTTATCAATTTATAATTAATTTTTTTTGTATTTCGTTAAATTTAAATATGAAACAAATTCCATATAATAATAAGTTCTTTTGCTTACTATATGATTAAAACATCATTAAATATTATTCAATTAATATTAATTCATGAATTATTATATCCTTGATTTTTAAATATTGTATGCTAATCGCTAGTTTTACATATTATATATTAAAAATTGTGTTTATTTACATGTTTATCAATAAATAATTTCGAAATACTAATCAGTTAGATTGTGGTTTCATGGAAACGATAATGTAATATAAATGATAAGTAACGTATATATATAACTCAGTATTTGGTAATGATCAAAACCTATTGCATGAACTTGATCTCTTCATTAATCATCAAATTTATAACACTTCTTTCGGTGATTTAGTACCATTAATTGTCGCAAATGCTCACCAAATAACCATTCTGATCTACGGACGTAACCTAGTTTCCTTTAGAAAAGTACTTCCTCGCCACTGTTCATCGAACACAATATGTTGTGTTAGACTGTTAAATGAACATCATGACGCTCTCTGTCGTCAAACCCCGTCGGCAATTAATCATCCTCAAGATTCTTCAGCACCAACCCACAGGAAGGCTTCCATATTGAGCCAAGGTAGAACCCATGTTCACACAACAAATAATCTGATAAACATCCCCCTCAGACTTAAGATACCTGCGTAGGTACCCTTCTCGTCACGATACCCTTCGAATATCGTCTACCGCAAAGGTCGCTCATTGCAATACAAAACAAAATAACTTCTCGCGTGTATACTTGCTAACGACGCGAACATAGTTGCCGTTACGGAGACCTGGCTCGACGAACCGCATTGATGATGACAAAGTATCATAGCATAGCTCTCCCAGGCTATTGTTTAGGGAGATGTGATATGACTGGTCGTATTGGGGCGGCTGCTGCTTCTACATTAAATTGGACCTTACTTTCAGTGTACTTCATAAACTTTCGAAGCATTACTATCTCTATTGTCACAATCACAGTTTATTACCCATCTAACACATCTAATACACATCTAGCTTGTGAACTTTCCCATTCGATGTCAGGAATATTTTGATCTCATTTTTACTGATGTCGCCCCTGTCCCATGGTTCATCTCCAAACTTAGTCCACTTGTAAACGGCCACGCCTGTATCACCATGACTAGAAAACATTACCGAACTAAGAATCCAGTCACAATCCACTTCTGGAAGAAAAACTCAGTAGCAGCTTTTGAACTACTCCCCTCAACCGAATGGTCAGACATCCTTAACGAGACTGACTTAAATATGAAGCTAAATCGCCTCAACCTCAAAATCAAAGATGTTCTCCAGAAAACTGACATAATGTAAATATGAAAATAAATCGCATTAACCTCAAAATCAAAGATGTTCTCCAGAAAACCAGCCCTGAAGTGACAAATGCAAATAAAAATCACTCGCCGTGGATAGATAACACCATAATCAAATGGATACGTGTGAAATCATTGGCTTTCAGGCAGGGTATGACAGACAAGACTTTCTTTTTAAACATCCTCATCAAGAATAAAATAAAGTCTAACATGAAAATAGTATACGTCGATTCCAAACTTAAACAAAACAAAAAATCCCCGTAACTGTTCGTAGCTATTCTTCCATCCTTCCCGATGAAGAATGGCTCTTCCAGAAAGGCGCCACAGGCAAACTATCCTCGCATCACATCGATCACCAACTTCACACCCGCATATGAAATACCAGTTGCCCTACTTAAGGGCGCTTCCATAGACCCCCTACATAATCAGAAGTCCTTCGATGTCTCTCAACACTTAATGAACATAGTGCACCTGGCTCCTTTGGAATCCCCCCATTTCTACTCAAATATGAAAGACACCACATTATCTAGCCCCTGATGAACATTATCAGCCTAATTTACTGTGAACGGGTATTTCAACAATCCTGGAAAGCCAAAAAAATCCGACCTATCCAGAAGACGCCCTTTCCTTCAAGCCCAGTTGACTTTCGTTCTATATCACTTCTACATGTTCTATCTAAAATCTGTAACGAACTATCCGCATGAGATATCAGACCCAACTGTGGCTCATCTCACCAACCAGCACACCTACATAAACAAGGGAGGAAAAACCAACACACCCATTTCTATATATGACAAGTGTACCCGGGCTATCGCCAATGGAATACCTTTCATCAGTGCTGTTTTAATTGACACGTCGAAAGCTTTTGACAAACTTTGCCCATCCATTGTACTACTTAAGAAAATTAAGCATGGAATAGACCAATCAAGCACTCATCAAGCTTACCTTTAGAGCATTTTCACCAATAGGTTTCAAACAGTTCAAACAGAGAGGAACATCAAACTGTTATGCGTTCACAGATGCTGCCCCCAAGCCTCTGTTTTGGAACCTTAGTTATGGTTGACATATATCTCGGATATAGTTCCCTTTGTTACGATATCTACGTAGACGATGACGCTGTGTCCACCTGCTCGGAAAAAAATTCTACCTATCTCTACATGAAAGCCCAAAATGCCATTGTTCAAATCCATAATTGGTGCAATGTTAACAACATGACTCTTAGTACGTCCAATACTAATAAAGTTATCATCAGTGACAGACGAAAACCTATCACCGATTCCATCCTTTTTGATAACACCCCGAGCCGACAACCCTGATTACCTGGGCGTAATCACAGATAGTCATCTCACTTTCAATTAGAATGCTGCTGCTTGCAAAAACAAAGCAACATGGCGAATTTTTGGGATACGCGCCCTCAGCCGGTTTGGTGGCAGCTCCAAGGACCTGATAGATCTATATTACTGTAACATTAAGAGTTTATTTGAGTATATGCACACCTCAAAGGAGACCAGATCCCTTATATATAGAGTGGAAAAATGTGCTCTGTGCGCCATCTATCCAACACCTAGACCACGTGAACGCCCTTCAGGTAGCAGGTCTAACACCGATCCGGAACCAACTAGAGTCCTTCGTGTTGTAGAAGATAAATAAAATGATGCGCCATGACCACAGGATATACATGATCTCGTCCCTAAGCTGCAGTTAGAGATCAGCAATTGCCGGACAAGACAGTTTCACCTTTTGCGTGTGCCACAGCACCGCTGGGCTTTTCAGAGTAGATCATGTATATTGTTACCGCTTGCAAGTTGTACAATAACTCATGACATGTAAATGTACCTTTTCCTAGTTTTTTTGTATTTCCTTTATTGTACAATCATTTTTCTCTATATTTTGTCAGCAATTCGGTGGCTGTATTCTTCAGTAACCAAAAATGCATAATTAATGGATATTAACAATTTGTTTTCTCTCTCTCTCTCTCTCTCTCTCTCTCTCTCTCTCTCTCTCTCTCTCTCTCTCTATCTGTTATTCATTTGTTCAACTTTTGAATATTTTCATTAATTATTTGATGTCACAGTATTATCTAATGTTTTATTATTAGATTCTGATATAATATAGGAATAATCATCATTGATATTTATTAGATAAATGACAAATAAAATTTTTGCATCTAATCTGTAGTTACCCAATCATATATACTGCTCCCCATTATAATTTTTTAACACATTCACTATAAAAATTAACTCATGTGAATAATCTACCCTATATATATATAGCAACTAACTTTTTTAGAAGCATAATTTATATAAATCATTCGAATTACATTACAAGCACGAAGCAAAATAAGAAAAAAAAATATTTTTTCATATTTTCCTACTGAAAGAAATATATATATATATATATATAACATTTTAAAACTGTTTCTTTTATTAAGTATCTCTTATCTCAAATGAATTATTTCTTCTCATTTTCCTACCCTCCATGGGTACTGCTTATGTACTAATTGATCCAATAAAGAAGAAAACTGTGATACACGACTAGATCTCGATGATATATAGAAGGGGTAAAAGTGGCTCCTGATTTCTTTCTTCGTATGCCTGTAAATTTATATATATATATAATATATTACCGACATTCCTTCGGATTTTTACTTCTGCATATTATGAAGTGATAACTCATCTGTACTGCAATGCATGAAAGATGGACATATATTTATATTTATATACAGCTATATCTGTCATTAAACTAATATAAATTATTTTTCGATACGTAGATATGTAAGTGGTTGACAAAATTAAAAAACGGCATTATAAAAGTGTATGGTTAAGAAAATTAAATTAGAAAAGCTTTTCAAACAAGAAATAACATATTCAAAAATCTGTTTTGATCAGTTTCTTATTAAATTTTTTTCTATATTTAAAAAAAATGTAGAATAATATTTTTCAAAATACTATCAAACAAAAAATACTATAATATTATTATTTTCAGATCGCTTTGTAATAATAATATTGTAAAATTATTAATAATTTAAATTTAAAAAGCTTGCCTAAAACTGTCTTTGGATACTAATATATTATGAAAGTTGTTCATAACATACAATTAGTTACCAAACATTAATAGTAGAACATATACATAGAGGTGTACATACATACAATAATAATAAACTATAAATACTTTATATTCGTAACTTTATTTAAATGTCAATACATATTTTACAAACTTATTATTTTATATCAAATACAATTTTTGTATATAGTAAAATTGTTTCAAGTTTACATAAATAATTTATAGATCAACTTATTGTATAGCTTCAAAAAACAATTTTATACAGTTAACAAAAAAGCTGAATCATGGGGTAAAGTGATGATAGCGGTGCTATTGGATTTTATGAAATATTTGTCCGTTTGAAAGGGTACAAAAACTCAATCTGAATTATTGTCATATTTCATGCCAATACCGATTTCACCAATGACAATTATCGGCTAGATTTATGCTTTTAACTGTCACGAGTTAGTCGTTTTCTGTAGGATTTGAGAATAGGAATATTCAGGTATTTTTTGGCATATTAAACAGAACTTGGATAGAGAAGGAGATCAGGTTCTCAGATATCATTTCTGCTCATAAGATGCTTGTCTGTTTTATGTTCTTGGTTCGAGTTTTATCAATGAACTGATATAAAACAAAATTTGAGAAATTGTTTCTGATAACAAATTCTTTTCCATTTCTTCTGATAAAAAGACACTAAAAATAGAGTTAGAAAAGAACCTTCGTTTTCAAAGTAGACATTTATAAATAATTCTTTAGGTCGAGTATGAATAAGAACATTTTATAGACTACTATATCATCGTCAATATATTTTTTATCCGTAACTTGGAATTTAATCAGGTCTGTTTATTTAATTAACTCGCTCCGTTTATAATTCAAATTGGTTTTATTTTAGTAAAATATTTATTTATTCTGGCAAATTTGATAACTGTTTGCTGCGATCAATTGGCAAATATAAATTGTGAGTGTAATATTATAACCAAACAATACCCTTCAGAGAATGTAATCACGTATATAATCAGTGTATATAATAATAATACATCCATCAATAAATTCACTATATATATTTGACTAAGAAAACATTAATGCGATTTGATGCTTTGATTATTGCATAATAATCTTTATATTTTACGCATTTTATTTTTATAATTAAATTAAATGTTATCAAATTTTGCTAAAAAATTTAAAAGTTTCTTATTCTGATAAACGGTACTCGAAACGTCGACGGGATAAATACTTTTGCTATCATCCAACAGCATTTATCTGAAGTAGAAAACAATTTATGTTATCATTGCGATGAAAAATTCCGTTTTAAAAGTTTATATTAAATTATATTAAACAACTGGTCGCAAACCGTTTGAAATGAACGTAGACAATCAATTATTTATATATTAAATGTTGCATTTATAAATAATTTCTCGTTTTATTGGAGTTCAATAGACTTAAAAACGAAACGGATAAACGACGTTGATAACTGCTTCACGTTCTTATTAAAACAGCGCTGTGCCTCAATACTATAAGCTGACTTTAATTATGTGTATTGCTTTTATAAAAATGCATAACAGGACCGTTTTTATAAAAAATAACACATTTATTAATCAGTAGGATATTGTTTTTAAAGCAAATGTTCTGTTCTTTCCAACATTTATATATACAAATTTATATTTAAGTTAGATATGCTGCTAATTAGTTTAATGATTCTATTACACTTCTGTTAACGATACCTGACTCGTTGACAGTCGAAATTGGTTGGCCTCTAGATAGGCCTTGTCTTTGAAAATCTCCGGAACCGGCAATCCCAACTTCACGGCTGTCTCTCGAAGACCCAGGAGGTGATTATCGACACCCTTACCCTGAATGGTGTGAAGCATCACGTCGGTCTGCCAATCCATGGCCCGACGCAATAAACCAATCTTTTCGTCACTCTGAAATGATGAACATATATATATATATAGGCTATATTAATGAAATACATGTAGTGTGCCGTTCATTTAAAACAATATTGTGTATAAAAGGGATCAACTTTTATATGAAACCTTATAGGTTAATTATTTAAGAAACCTACTGAAGTAATTCGAATAACTATCTCGAATGATATCACGAGGCATGTTTTCAATTTATAGTTATAAAAACACTACAATAATCAAAATCAAGTAATTTTAATTTGCAAAAACAAACACTAAACACTTACCAAACGCCTTTACATATGTTTATTAAATCAAATATATTTATTATTTAGGAAAGCTAATAATCGAATTTTTATATACTAATATATACTCTTTACCGAAAACTAGGTTCACTTTTATGAAGATGTTAGGTACTCACTTGTTATAATTTAAGAACTGTATATATTATATTATATTTAATATCATTTAAATGTTTTTTTTATAAGTTTTAAAATATAATTTTTTTGTTGTTTAACAAAATATTATTTTAACTTTGCTTTCATTTTTGTGAGTTCTGTAATATATATAACATTATTTTATAATATATAGCTGCCCAGTTAAATTCAAGCATTCTTTGTATCCTGTGACATGTTATGATGATTAGATATGTTTTGCGTTGATCAACGGTATGCAAAACAAAATAATTTATATAATACAAAACACCATCATCTTTTGTTTTTATAAAACTATCAAAATTATGTATTCACACATTTTTTAATAATTTAGTTAACAAATTGATTTATGTCAAAGTTAAATAAATAATTGAATAATTACGTCTGTTCAATTTTGGTACTTGTAACTTTTGAGATTTGTGATAAAATTTTGGAATGTAGAATAAAACATATTTAAATATAGATATATTGATTTACAATATGTATCGTATGTTATATATTTATCATCATTATTTGAAATAATATATAATTAATCAAGTTAGGTAAGTGTAATAACCGTATAGAGTACCTATGCATAGTATGTAAATCCACCGTTTGTAGAAGAAAATGCAATACTCGAATACAGAGTATTTTAATGTTTTCAAAATTTTTACGTGGCTACTAAAAACTGCAACTAGCAAAATGCGATTATAACATTCTACAATGATAGCGATACACGTTACCAACTTGCTTCATGCTAATATATAACTGTACTATCGTTATACTATATACTAACTGCACTATGAGAAAGATCGGTGGAACACAGAGTACACGAACTTCTAGTATGAATTATTACAGACACTGGAAATATATACTATCATATAAAATAAAATGCATTCATTTTTAATTATTTATCTTAAGATGTCATGCATATATATACTTTCAATGTCTATACCTATACACAGGTTGCATGCTTGTAAAACCTGTACCGAAATTCTTTGTATTGTTTCCAATGTGTACATGTCATTATTCAACTACATTGTACTCAAATGTCACACTTAACCACACTAACAGACGCACAAGCTAATTATACATTATTGTGTCGTGTGAATTGGGATGGCGTGTCCAGATAATCACTGACGTCGATGTTGTCTCAGAAAAGTTCTTTTGCAGTATCTCCTTCAACATTTAGTATCGCTTCACATCCGCGTTGTGTCTGGCTCTGTTCTTCAACAAGAAGCTTTCGAAAATTTTCGGCGAGACATACGATTACCGAGAACTGCTATATTAGCCATTCATGCGTAAATAATAGATAAATCAATCAAATAATAAAAACCACTTTGGTAATTTCCATTTGTAGTAATTATTTAATCAAATTATGTTCCTAAAACGAATTTCTAATATACTGAATAAATTAATATATCCAATTTTAATATAATAAATTGCATTGTATAGCTCATTGATAATTTATATTATCTGAAGTTTATCAATAACACTTTTATAACCATTTCTGAATCTGGAATGGGTGAATTCCAAACAGTATGTAATGATTGCGGCATGGTTATATGGTGCAATATATAATGCAAATGATTCGTTTTCATCATGTTCACTAATTAATATATTTTTTAAATGTAACAAATCATAAGCTTATTTAACAATATAATGTTTCCACTTATTTACCTTTACAAGTTAAGTTTCAACAATTTAACACTTCTTTTTTCCATGGATATTTAAAAAATAAGTGTTTAGATATATTGTATAAGCCATCAGATTTATTAGATATTTTTTTTCAAATAATTAGAAAATTTGAAAAGCTGACTTATTAAAAAGCTGACTTGTATTCACTATATCTATTACGTAAAATATTATACTTATTTCGATATACATAATACAATAAATACACTTATATATCATAACTAAATTAGGTGTTGTGTATATATTCCAAATAGTTTATAAATATATTTATACATGTAAATCATATTTATTCAGAAATATTTAATATTAGCAAATTTGATAAATAATTTTTTTACTAAATTTTTAAAATTCAGTTTATATTTCATGTTAGAAATATAAACACTTAGTTCGTTGTGTTGATTGTTAGTATCACGTTAAAACACAATCTGGCGAATATATACGAATGAGCTGATATTAATAAATATTAGATATTTATTATTTTAGTTAATGACTTGATCACAGTACTGACTGCGAACTATAATTTTCTCTAAATCGAGTGTCCAAGTCAATCGAATTATCCTTTTGCACTTATAGGGGAATGATTGTATATGTAATGCTGTTCATCATCAAATATGGCAATATAATATACATTGTTATTTCCGAAGTAAAAAAGAACAATACATATTTTTCGGATACCTGATTAAGGGACATAGGAGTTTAATAACATTGAATAATAAGTAAAATAGAAAAGAACAGCAGTATCAAATTCATAAGAATTTTCATAAGTTTGCTGCATGCTTCAAATAACCACTGAGTGGCTACCTTTTATCCTCCACCTTAGTTCGTCTGCACAGTGTACGACAGTGATACGTTTAAATGGACAACATCAAGAACTGGACAAGAACAGACAACATCAAGAACTGGACAAGAATGGACAACATCCAGAACAGTACAATGATGTACAACATTAAGAACTGGACAAGAATGGACAACATCCAGAACTGGACAAGGATGAACAACATCAATAACTGGACAAGAATGCACAACATCAAAAATTGGACAAGAATGCACAACATCCAGAACTGGACAACAGTGGGCAACATCCAGTACTGAACAAGGATGAACAATATCAATAATTGGACAAGAATGCACAACATCCAGAACTGGACAAGAATGCACAACATTCAGAACTGGACAAGGATGTACAACATTAAGAACTGGACAAGAATGCACAACATCAGAACTGGACAACAATGGACAACATCCAGCACCGAACAAGGATGTACAACATTAAGAACTGGACAAGAATGGACAACATCCAGAACTGGAGAACAATGGACAACATCCAGAACTGGACAAGGATGAACAACATCAATAACTGGACAAGAATGGACAACATCAAGAATTGGACAAGAACTGGACAACATCAAGAACTGGACAAGAATGTACAACATTAAGAACTGGACAAGAATGTCGACATTGTACTGATACATGTGGCACTACAAGTGTCAATGCGTATCTGAGATCCACAATATATGACCATTGTATCCAACTGACCACAATTATAAGTATACTTACAGTAGAATTAGTCTCTCCCATCATTGCTTTGCACCAGTCGAGTGCAGGTAGCGAGGCTGCTCGAATATTGTCAACTCGGCCGAGGTGATAGCGGCGGATGGAAGCACTCTCGTATGTGGGAACAAGATACCGGTGTATTCTTAAATACAACAGAAGAAGTACGTACTCAGATTATAGCAGCAGTACTTATCTGTTATTCTAATACAAGTAAATGAGTACGACAAGAGAATGCAAATATTGCATATAAAAATAGATATAAGTAATTGCTGACACAAACAGTTTAAATTGTTATATAACTGTTACAAAAGAAACACCACAAACCGTTTTTGTTATATATTTTATTGATTTGAAATTTTATTGTTTGTATATATTGATTAAATTGTATTAATTAAAACTGTTTAATGTTTTTGTACTTAATATTAGTCCTATCCTTATGGGATGGGGGGGCGGACTCCACCCAAGAATTTTTTTATTATTTTTCTTTAAATCAATAAACGGCAATATAAGCTCCTGTTGACATTTCTTCAAGTTGTGCAATATTTTGCATTTTATTCATTGTCATACATAAATGTTAGGGGTACGTTGCTTGCACTTAAAAATATCCGAGGTCTCAAAATAGCAAAATAGGCTATTCTGTTCATTTTGGTAATCCAGTTCGAATATATTAAAGCAAATATCGAATATTTTTCGATATTTTGATATTCTACGAAAGAAAAATATTGTGTGTATTTATCATGCTTTTGATCAAACTTTTTGGACTATGTTGTTCATTGACCATTGACAGCCCGCATACCTGTTTAAGCAGAGTGCCTTCTCGGACAGCTGGAATTGTATTATCACTTTATTGAAATTACGCTTAAAACGCTCAAAAAACAGGCATTTCTCCGGATGGATTTAATCAAAATCCATTTCGATTTAATTAAATTGCACATGTAGAATCTATATAATAAACTGCTTTGAACAATTTTCCATAAATTGAATTAATTAATATCTTATTAAGCAACTGAGAATATACGTTTGTGTTATAGCTTGAATTTAATTAAACAAGTTTAATTGAATCGTTTCATCTAAATTAATTGCATTCGAAATATATTCATTTTTATATAGGAATTGATGAAACAGCAAATTGATGAAACCATGGGTTGTTAAATTTAAAATATAATATACGAATCTTTTAAACATATTATTTGTATCATTATGGAAAATAAGAAATTTGAAATGAATTATAAACTACATTTTAAAAATAAAAATATTTATATTTTAAAACATTGTTGGACTTCAAAATTAGTTTGTTACGTTGAAAACATAGTTTTTAACACAACTTGAACATCTTTTAAAAAGACAATGCATCCTTCGGTTCACTTCCATAAATAAGTATCTACAACAATCTAAAGAAATTTTAACATAGCTGTTTATTATAATACTCTGTTCTGACGTTATAAGCTATAATTGTGTGCCTATATTGAAAATCTAAGTCTAATTTGTAATACTTTTTTTTAGAAATGACCCGAAAAGTAAAAAATAGTTACACGTTTTAAATAAAAATGAACAAAAATGTTTAACACACATTGTTCATGATGCTAGTGTTCAGTAATTGTATATTGAGTCAAATTGAGTCAAAATATTGAGTCAAATATTGTGTCAAATGTAAATGTGCTTATGTTGCAGTTATTTAATACATTATTTAAGCATTTATAAATATTGTTCAATAATTACGCATTTTTATGTTTTCGGATAATAATTTTCAATTCTTTTTTTTTAATTATCGATTTAATTTAAAATTAATAATATTTTAAATATTCCGCGATTATTTCGAAAAAACGGCGAATGTGGAAATGACGTAGTTTCACACTAATCAGTTTAGAAATCGGTTAATAAAGGTTGTATTGAAATATCACAAATACCCATTCCTTGGTTATTAGCCATACTTATTATGCTTATAAATTATTACCTAAAAAAGTGCTCATTCGATTAAGTCCACATCTTACTTGTAATGGGCCAGCTGCAGAGCCAGTTGTATGAAAGAGTCCGGACTCATGTTGACCGTCTTTGGGAAATCTCGGCCAAACTTTTTAAAACGTAAAATGTTCAAATCCAAATTTTCTGCCAAACTAAAAGTAACAGTAACATCAATTACACAATCAAACATTTAATTAAAAATGTATAATATTTAACACATCTTTTTTAAATATTCTAAAAATTTACAATGCGTAAATTTTTTGTTACGTTTAATAGTAAATTATTAGTAAATTTTATCAAATAAAATTAACCGTTATGTTATTGTAATTTTCAAAAAACATATATTATTTTTAACTTTCTAAATGGAACAAGACTGACTATTCTACTATTGCTTGTTCCAATTTCAGTATTATAACTTTCATTAAACCCAAACTGATTAAAACTAACATTGTAGTGGTTACTAAAAACAAAATAGCATAATCATTTGGTTATATCAATATTTGTCACTATAAGTCAAATACCATTAAAGGAAATATACTTAATGATTAATAAAATGCATTACATTATAACGTAATAATAATTTATAAGCATTTAAAAGTAATACTAAAGTTTGTTTAAATAATATGCAACTTGAATTTGTTGCATGTTAAATATGTTATTTCACTAGCCAACATTATTCTTGCATTAAATATATATTCTATATATATATATTCTCATAACTGGACACAATTTTGAATAACTAATTTAATTAATTATTTTGTATGATTTTGTCAGTAAAGGATAAGAACTGAAAATAAAACTAAAGGAATGAGAAGACGGGCTTCTAGATATATCTAACCGACCCAATAATATATCAGTTTATCACCTGTCTATTTCGTGTTTTGCTTCAGCAATCTTCGATTTGGTAAAATCGTCTACTTTCCACTGTAGCTTTTTCGGAAAAGCGAGATCACAAATTGACGGACAGCGCATCAATCGTCGTGCCTTCATTTCCTCCCTGCAAAATACATACGACCACGGAGAGAACACATGTCACTATAATAATCAGTTTATGAATTATTTTTTACATATCATTCGAGAGTTGGGATATCGAAAAAAAAAAATTGCACAATTTAAATATTGTCCTGCTTATTGCTTCTCCTTCTCGTCTCACGTTCAGGGAAACTTTTGTTTTTGTTATTAAAAAAAATGCAAATTTATGTTTTCCCAGAGCATGTATGAGAATGTTGGAAACTGACTGACTCTGTTTTTCATTCGTGTTCTTTTTCGGAGCTTTTATTTACACTTTAATGTGGTCCTTGATTGAATCAACATATCATGAGACAATTTCTAATTAAATTAGAATAGGTGAATTTTCTATACTCGCACTCAACCTTGCAAAACTTATTTTATACAAAAATTATTTTCAAAGTATTATTGTTATTTATTAAGTTGAAACAAAATGAATGTATGATAAGTTTTAAAATATGTTTAAAATGTATTTTTAAGTTTATTTTTTAGTTTAAATTTTCTAGTTTTAACTTTACCTAAAATATAAATTCCGCTTCAGAAACTTTTAACTTAATTGATTTTTACAAATGACTGAATTTAGAATATATTAATTAGAGATACTGAAAAATTCAATTCTATATTTTACAAAAAATGTGATAAAAAAGTTTTGCATGTATTCATACAAATCAATTCGTTTCCATATTTAGCCTTATTAGAAAAGCAAAAATGCAAGTTGAAGATATTTCTTATAAAAGCACGTTCATATTAAATTGCATTCCAAAAAAAGTAGGCAAAGAATATTCCGAAATCGAGTTTAAAAAATTCTTTTATAGATTCTTCTTTTCAAATAATGATTAATAAAATTATTTATAATTGCCATGGGATATAGTGAGCATCTAAATTGAGATATTTACACATAGTACTAAGCTGTACAAATTATTCATTAATAATTTATATACTTATAATTATAATATTTATATTTTACTATAATTTTTATAATTTAACTAATTATTACACAGTATAAAATATAAATCACAATTAATATTTGCTTTAATTGAGAATTTCTGCCTAATATTGTTAAAACTCAACAGCAATAAATGTAGAAGATCCGTAATAAGTCATCAATAAATAATTTCAATAAATATATTTTCATATTCCATACTACAAAAATAAATATTATGATTAGATTTTCAGAATATTTTATTGCACGAAATAAATAATTACATTAACAATAATATATGTATATACAATATATAAATTATTATAGATTATTAATCATTTAAAATAATTAATATCTCTCGCAAATAAAGTTATGTGTGAATGTCTAGTATCATTCATTATACTTTAACCGATGTCAACTGAAGATATACCTATCCTATAGTGCGTTAAATAGAAAATAAATATAGTTTTCGTTGTCTCACATATCTGATGTATCTCATTTCAGCTACTTTTCTGTAAAACGATGTTTTGTCTTTTTGTTACAAAAACGCATCTTCGAATTAATTATTAAATATATATAATTTTCAAACAACAATTTTTTAAAACCTTTTATCATAAAAAATATCACTTTACATAATAGTGTCTAGTGTCTAAATTAATATGTAATTATATCAATTATATAAAACAGCGTCGATTTATAGTTACAAATAAACATATTTTAAAAAGTTTAAAACAATCAGTGTTAAATGAAGCTACTCCATAAATAAAAACTAAATGATTCGCAATTTGTTCCCGACGATAATTTTGTCACTTATAATATTTGTCTTGCAGACACTTTTTCTTCGATAGGTATCACGGCCATGGCCAAATCTGAAATATATGTAAGATGAACACCTTCAATTGCATAGCTGCTAAAACAATGCAAACTTTTTATTAAAACTCAATATTTTCCATCATCTAGTAAAACATGCCGTTCCTGCGAGTTACTCGACCGCAATTTAGTAAACACCATCTTCTCTTAGACCCATGCTTATTGAATCCGTTATGTAATGGTTAATTCTTCCCTCGAATGTTAGATAAAAAGAAGTTACCTCTCTACGAATTGTTTGGCATCACAGTCCACTAGGTTGTCTGCACATATAGTTAATTGAGAAGTTTTACAAATTATTAAAGTGATAAGACATTCACATTATGATATCGGTCATATATCAACCAATCTTAACATAATTTGAGGCATTTTCAAGTTTTGGAAAACTCAGTGAAAGATGGAAAAACATGTCATTCTGCAAGACACTGCAGTAATGGCCTCTAGAGTGAATACATTTTTACGAAAGATATTAAACATAAATATAGAGATCAGAATAAAAAAAAGTGTGCGGGAATGTTATTTAAGGGGGTCAAGGTTTTTTTTTATTATACCTTTTAGAACTACTTTAGTTTCATATCTACCAGTCATATTTCAATTTTTAAAATTTGTAAATGTTATATTGTACACATAATTTATTTGTGTAATAAAAACATCTGATTTTTACTGGTAGCTCATTTTCAACATAAATAAAATACATTAAGATTAAGATCAAGATAAATGATAAATGATAGAGTCAGATTTCATTTACAGATAGTTTTGATTAAATTTCTGGGCGATTTGAAGCTTCATCGATCCATTAATTATTGGAAGTAAATATTTAAAAATCAGGCTCCGATTTCCATACAAAACTACTGATCCATCAAATACGATAAGAAAACTCGTAATATATACTCACATGTACTGCAGAATGTGTTCAATAAGACGAATAACGGCTATTCCCTCGGCAACAGAATGCTCGTAGTTGAGACCACAATTTCCATCTCCGGATACCACGAACTAAAATTATTAATATTATTAAATATTTAAATACTTTCATTTAATATTTACTCTTCAGTTATAATTGAAAGAGATCTTTTAAGTATTAAGCAGTCCTACTCTTCAGTCATTTAAAAATATCTTAGTTATCATGCGTAATTAATAAAGTATAATATACTATTAATATGATAATTTAAAAAATATATTTTTAACTAAACATACATTAACGAAACACATATTTTTATTGTAAATATTTTCTAGACGTAAGAAATTATTAAGGAAAGTTTAACTAATGACGCCAACATATTATTATGCAAAAGACTGACGAAAAAAAGGTATTAATAATCTTTCCATTATAAATATTTTCCATACCTACAAATTAGTTTAATAACTGTTATAAGAAATTTAAAAAATCGATGAAAAGCTTATGACAAAGTTCTTTAGAAAATACATTTACTCTTTTGAATATGATGGCACCTATAGCGTTATTCAACTAATTACATTTTATTACAGAACATGCTCTAACTTTGAAATAATACTGTTATTAAACAAATTAATATTTTAAATATTTCAATTCGTGTCATTACAATCCTTTTACACTAAAAACAAATCAATACATATTTAATTCAATCAATATTTTTTCGTATTTAGTTATTAAATCTGTACATCAAAGCTAAGAAATAACTTGCCAATGTTTTAATAAAATGAGATCAAATATGGTCAATCAAATGTTCACAGTGAGAATACTTTGTATTCTACATTTGTTAATATTAGGTCAACATCACAATCGAGTAAGGATGGCGTGTTTAGCCATTCTTTGAACAAATTATGTACATAGATATTTACATTCTCATCCAAATTGTTCAATGCCTAAGCTCTCCCTTTTACTACTTGGAAATAAAACAGAAATAACCGAACCAAAAGAAAGTTTTTCAAAGTTGACACAACACCCAAGGAGAAAGTAATGCTATTCAATCTATAAGGTGGCGATGAGGCACAAATTGCTCCGGAATGGTTCTCAGGCAAAAATATTCTAATATATTCTATTATGTGAATCCTGGACGCTCTATAGGCTTATTATCCATCTGGTTGAATATGTATTCAACAGTTTGCGAGATGCGATGTTGTAAGTATGAATAATTGAAATCGGGTTTGTCAACTCATAAACATAAAAGAAACAGTCTACTCAATTTGTGCTAGAAGGAGTTTCGTCAAAACTTTTTGTTTCTTTTGCTTTTCTGGCTGGCCAAACTTTGCGTTCATTTTTACGATTTATCTCAAGTATCTACTACTGACTGTCATCACATATAAAACAATTTAAAATGTATGACTTTGATAAAAACCAACAAATTATAATATTAAAAAATAACGTCATGTATTCCGCATTGTCTGCTCTTAAAAATAAGCCTTTGAATCTTTTTAATAAAGCTTAAATTATATTTTACTTACTTGAGAATTAACCATTATAAAACTTAATTTAATATTCCAATTCATAATAATATTGTTACAGCATAGGCCAACATATTTTCTATAATTAAAAGAATGCAATTTACATATTTTCGATGGGCTCAACATGCATCAATAAATTTAAAAACTAATAGTTATAAAAATGTATTTTTATACCGCAAACATTAAAGCAGAACCTAAACTTAAACTCAAAACCAATTTTTTCAGACGATCTTTTTTTAAACTTTATCATAATTCATAATAAGAAAAGCAATGTATAGCTTCATACTATTTATATAGTTCTATAATCAAAAATCTTAAATATACAGTATAGAACTGATATAAAAAATGTCACATTTAATCGATTGTAAATTATACAGAAGAAAATATTATTCTTTCACAATCGGATTTAGAATACGCCTTAAAAATATTTTTTTAAGACGTAGTCCCTTCTCCACTTGTAGTTAATTATGTTCATATTTATATTTTAAATATATTCAGACATTTCAGCTTTTACATGGCAGAATACTTTACCGGGGGTGGTTGTTAAGTAACGCAAAATGAAAAGTTATCATTATAATTGAGAAAAAATAAACGAATTTAATATCCATATAAACCTTTATATAAACGATTTACACGTCCAATAGATTTAAAAGTAGCCTCGTCTGATCCAATGATTCTATTGAGCATTGTAGGATTAACATCAACAATTTTCTCGAGCGTCATACAGGTCTCTACTCGTCTATCCAGATCTTCTGTGTGATACCCCGATAGCCCAGCCCTGTTTGGCGGATAATTGTGATGCAATTCAACGACTAGAAGTAGTCATATTTGGATAAATGTTATGAATATCCATTATATTATGATTCTTAATAGAATTTTGCTTTACTTTACGATCACCGTGTATATTACTTTTGGTTAGAACGTTTTATATGTATTAATAATAGGCTACCTTTGACAACATTTGAAATATTGTATTTACTCTTACACAGTGATCCACGGATCCGGATTTTTTTAATATCTTAATTATTTTCTGTAGTAGAACCCACTATTTTTTCCCTAGAGAAACTAATCATTTTGAAATTCAAATGTAATGTTTTTATGTGTAAATCATTGTAGTATAGTATTGACATTTCATTCAATAATTACAATGTTGCTAAAAGTCATCGTTGGCTTTAATCAGGAAAAGTTTAAGTAATTATTTATTTTAGTGTTTGGCAAAATAATGTTTAAATGTATTTCAGATTTGAAATTACAAAATTTTGATATATTTAATAATATCTAAAATTTGTAAATGATGAGTAGCTTTATACAATAACAAATAATAGCTGATGATGTAACTTTCACAAATACGATAAGTTGTATTTTTTTATTAATCAAAAATAATTTATGAGCTTTGAAATCACGCGAAAGAAAGTGCGTAGTATTGGATATAAAAATATATAAATCAAGGAGTAAGAAAATTTACGAGCTCTGGCAATTGACTCACAATCACAATCTCTTCTATATCGTAACTACAACAGTAGCTAACAAGGTCACAAAATACAAAATGTGCCTGTATTGGTACAAAATGCCTAGATTTGCGATGGTGTAGTGCGGTTAGAATATCCTCGAGGCACATGGGAGACCTGGGTTCAATTCCCGGCTGAAGATTGGTTTAGATAGACTCTATCCGTGTAATCGTACTCGATATTAAATATATACATTTGCTAGGTAAGCCTCTTTTTCGTCTTTTTAAACCGTGTAAAGAAGTTACACAAGTCAAAATTATATCTGACCACTGATTTTCAAAGCGTAATAAGCCTTAAAATTATGCTTTAGCAGTTGAAGGTCATTGATAATTTTACAATACATTGTAACTATTCTTCTAATCAACAGCTGACATGTTAAGTTTGCAACAAATATTTTTAGAAAATATGCATTTCCTATACCAACATCGTATGGAACTTTACAGATCCATTCGCTACATACATGAAGTACTCATTTAGTCATCAATGACCAGAATCGGCACATTTGGTCAATATGCTAGTGTTGTGTTTATGCCTCACACCATGTAAAAGTTAGAGACTTCTACAAGAGTAATTCTAGATGTATCTAGCAGCATCACAGGGATGCGATGATGGTATCCGAACGAAGGTAGCCGGTTGAACAAGTTTGTGCAATATCTCCCACGTGACCCTAACAATTAGCAGAATCTCTATTTATTCCAATTTAGAAATGTGCATCTACCTAATGTCTATATTATTATTACTTGTATTTATATTATTTCATTTACTTATTAATTGAAAAATTTTATTTACCTTATTTTAACTTATTAGTATATTGTATTATTGTATTATTTACCGATATGAATAACGGTTTTCGAATGTCATATGTTGCGTACTAAGCAGATATTATAATTATTATCCATGGCATCTTAAAATTAAACCAATATTATTGTATATGTTTCTTTATTATCACATGTTGGTGGTGTATAATGAATAAATGGCAATGAAGGTTCAGCATAGACACCAGCAATCCTGATCAAAGATAATTTAAAAGTCGAAATTAAACCCACAATTAACCGGTGCCCTGTAAACAACACTAACAACCTTTTTTTATTTAATAACCTGTTTCGCCTTTTTAAACATATTAATATATTAATTACTGATTTTATTTTTATTGTTGAACTTTTGATTTTTCAACTATTTTGTCATACATTTTTATAATTTTGTAATGTTTAATAAAGAAGTGTTATACTATAAATTCCTGTTTATTTTAGGATAACTATTTTTAAATGTTATCGTTGTTTGTTTATTAGAAAACATGTATTGAATTTAATATAGTAAGTATTAGTTGTATCTTTTTCGCATTTCTTTACTCTAAACTCACTTACTTTTAAAGTCGAACATTTTTTAAATACAAATAAACTTAGGCATAGGTATACTATACACATCTAACGCAAAAAAAATTATAAGAGAATTCTAGACATAATTAGAGGGAAAAGCTAAAAGTTATAGGAAATCTGTTTGTTGTTACAAAATTTCAGGAAGGGCCCTCTGCTGAGCAAAATAAACCATAACGTTTTCTGCTGGGGAGGATGTGAAAAACACAAAAGCTTCTTCTTTTCTAGCATTGCTCAGATGAGAAAATGTGAACAGAAAAACTCCTACTGCAACTAACTATCTCCAAATGGCTGCATTCTAAATTCTATTATTTTTTTCTGGTTAAATTTTGTCACACATAATTGCTGAACAAACTTCTTGTGGGGAATGGCAGTCGTGTTGACATACCTACCTGCATTAAAAGAAGAAGCAGTGGGGTCTGTAAAAGTAAGTAATTGTCTTTGATTGTAAAAGATGTAAGAAGTCAATGAAAGATCTAAAAATGGCCCACTGTGATTATTTCTTTTATATTAAACGGTAAGGTATAAGAAGAAGAAAAGATACGAAATAATCACAGAAATATCAAAACAAAAGTTACAATATTCTTTTTGCAATATTTATACAAATCATGTCTTACTACGCATAGGGATAGGTATACTATATGACCGTATGTTATGCTACCGTATATTGTGTTTAATTACAAATAATTTCAAATAGTAATAATAATGTTTGCGCAATATGCGATCAATATTAGAACAAATTAAATGAATATATAATTACAATTAAATAGTTGTAAATATATATTTTCCTAAATATAAAGAATATAAACGATACACAAAAAATAAGTTACATTTTAAATAAGTAATTTAATTGAATCAAATTAATGCTACATCTAATGCAATTAAATATATAAATATATAAAATACAGATTGTATAATACATTTTTAATTACAAATGATTTTTTTAATTATTCATTTTAAATATTTATCATCGAAAACTTTTATTGAATAAATTATTATTATGACATTCTACATAATAAATTAATTTTTTATTGTTTTAAATTTTTATTTTTTGTAGTTTGTTGTGATAAAGCACTTATAAAGTAATGTCAATTTCTGTATCAATTTTTCGTTTTGATTCTGCCCCAAAATGTAAAAATGTTTATAAAAATTATTTATATAATATATCATTAAATTGTCTATTGTTAAAGCCTCAATTCATAATTATATTAAGAATAATATATTAAAACGAGAAAGAAAAACTGTAGGAAGACGACAAATCTTTATTTAACATATTGCTAAACAATGTCATACAATATAAATAGGAATTGTTGACAAAACAAATAAAAAATGTTAGTGGATAAAGATTTAAATTATTTTTTTACTAATGTGTAAGTATCATGCATAGAATAAAAATATATTCTATAGTTTATATGTTATATCCCAAAGAAAGTGAAAGTTATTGAAAAAGTATAACAAATATAGATCTTTCAATTTATTGTTTACCAATTCCTAGTTATCATTGTTTATCTATTATTTTTTTATATTTCACATCACTTTTGATTTTATTGCTTGATTGATTTGAATGATTCATTTATCTGAAAGCAATGTGTTATCTTACATGAGTCTCACAGTATCTATACTCTCAACGGTATCTCACAACCTCTCAGATGAATTATCAATTTATTCGCAATCAAATATAATGATTAATTTAATTTTGAAATTTAAATTTGACTTTTGCAAGTATTGTAGTGCTATAGGTAATCATATTTATTCAGCTATTTTAACTAATATTAATTAAATATATAGCTAACATACATACTACTGAAGACATCCAATACGTTCGAAAGCGCTCTATAGTAACTTGGAAAAATCCAATTATACATTACAAATATCATTTTAATATAATATTGATTTTACACTTTTGTTTGGCATACGTTTGTTTTACGTTTTTATTATGGTGGTCTTAAATATTTTATTATTTTTTATTACAAAAGTGTTCATTTATTCTATAGTTTTTATTAAGTGTTTAGATAGATATCTTACCGCAATCAAGTAGCAGAAACTAAACTTTTACAATGGTAAGATAGGGGGACATGTCGCTACTGAAAAGCCAGTAGAAGGAAGATGGGGATAATAAAAAGGGGAAGAGGGGAATATTTAAAAATAAAGGACATTTGAATAAAAGGAGAGAGGAAAGGGTGATATAAAGATAGTGGAAAGAACAAGAAAATAGAAGAAAAAAATGGATGATGTATGGAACAAAAAAAAGAAAAAGGGATAGAGGGAAAAGGGGAAGAAGTGAAATAAAAAAGGAAGTAAAATCTTGTTTCTCTTGGAATTTTGGTAGCCATTTCAATATGGTGTAAACGGCACATACCTGCATTGTCTTGTCGTACCAGCGGTTGGCGGCGTTGTGCTTGCTACCCATCCCGTGAAGCATCTGAGAAGCGAGTGAAATGTCATCGCGGGGCTGTGCTCCATGAACCTCTCCACTGCGAGTCATGTGAATTGGCTTATCGAGACATAGAATGAAGCTGCAGTTTTCGATCAATTCGAAGTTGGCCTTGTTTTCGGGGACTAAGTAATTAATAAAACATACTATACGATATTATTTTTATAAACATTTTTAAATGAAACATAATTTTTTCAAACAACTATTTTTAAAATTAAAAAAATATTTTTAAATTATACAACATTTGATAAAATATTAGTTTGTATTAAATTTTTTCAACAATTACTGAACGTCCTTTAAATAAGTTAAGTAAATTCTTAAGAAACAATGCTAAGTTACAATTGAAAAAGTAACAATTTCTTATTTTGAAAACATTTATTTAATTTTTTGTTTCTGAAATAATATTGATTTATTTATTTATTCACTATTATTATTAAAGGAATACTACTATTGTAACTATTAAAAATATTTAAAATATTACGTTTATTTTCTAGTATTAATATCAAATCGCTATTACAGAAAAGCTTATATTTCTAAAATAGTTACATTTCATGTAATTATTAACATTCAAAGAGACGCACCACTTATAAATTTATGTTGCATTTATTTTTTAGCTATATTATTTAACTCAATCGTTTGTTTTATAAACATATTTTTGAAGTTTCATAAATATAACAATAAATATAGTTAAAAACAACATTTATTAAGAAAAGCATTTGCAGTCTGACTAGAAATTCACAGATAGCCTATAATAGTAAAATCGAAGAGAAAAGTTCAGTGTTTTAAAATATGTTTCAAATTAAAAAAGTTAGGCTCTTGTTGACAAGTCAGAGAGGGCCGGGTTCCAATGTTCGCGGAGCAGCGTATGAAAGAATACTCAGCTCAGTGAGCAGAGAGGACTTTCGTGATACAATAGGTTAATAGAGCACAATTGCCTGATGCGAGCCGTGAGACCTGGAGGATGTACAATAGAATATCTATAAGATGCCGTGTGTCTATTAAGTTTTCAGGAGTTAAGAGGGAGTTTGACTGTTCAGCGATTTGTGAATAAGACAATAGAGCTCACATTTTATATACGACGTTTGACAGGGAGCCAATGCAGACCAATCAGTACCTTTGAAATGCCTAGACTGTTCCTTAAGCAGGACTGCATGAGCACAGATATGATCTGTTGGATCTAAGTTTTAGCACAACTGCCGAAAATGTAATTACAATAATTTAATTTTGCAGAAACAAATGCACCTGTACGATGAGTTCAGTTGTTTGTTTTATTATTAACAAACATACGAATTCCATTGAAAAACCATTTAAAGATACACCAAAAACTTTTTTCTGTGCTTGAAGCAGTAACTTTTAGCTCCTATATTATGTTGTAAAGGAGGTAGAGTGAGGAGTCTGTTTCGAATGCAGCAGATCAGTATATCTGTTTTGTCCGCGTTTATTTCGAGACTGTTTGCATTATGTACCAGTTGTATATATTTTGGAGACAATAGTGATCAGATTTTGAATAAACTACACAACTAATATAGATAAAAGAACTCAGTGGGTGGTCTGCGGGTGAATGAAGTGCCAAATCTCAATGAATTAAACAGTGTTTCCCAGGTGTGCTTGTTTAGTATATTGATATATCATTCAGTATTATAGAATATGTTTATATGTATATCTGTCAGCTAATAATTTACTGTACCGCAATTGTGCGTTGTTGGAAATTCAATATTTTTGTTATAATTTAAAATACATATTTTTAAAACCATTTTATTAAATCACAACACTTTAATTATATTTTAAAGCCTGAAAAGCTGGTTTCAATCTCGAGGATACTTGCCTCGAGAGCTCAATCCGAGTTGATCTTTTGAGATTTATGCTCATTACTTTGTTAGCCTTATATATTTTTATATACTTCTAATCATTATAAGTGTGTAAACTGGTGAATTGAACTGGTAAACTGTGAATTATTATCCTCACCTTTGGCCATGTGTTCGTGAACTTCAGCATACTTGTCCCGGGGCAGTGCAGTCAAAATACCGATCGGTTCCTCCCTGGTTTCCTCCTCAGCCAGTTTTACTATTCGACGCAGTTGATTGTAGAGATCCTCCTCACTTAAACGTGTTCCATTTGACACCACAACCAGGGAGTAGAGCTGATTTCGGAATATACGGAAATTAATATTTTATTTTGGATATTATCTGATGTGTAAATATAATGGTGGGACATTGTCAAAATTCAACATAATAACTTTAACAAAAGTTTCTTCTGCGAAGTGGGCTCATTAAAAAATAATGTTCACTGTTACAATTACGCATTGTATATTATATAAATATTTCTATCAGAACTTTTAATCAGTTATAAATCATTGACACCTATAGAAATCGAACAAAACACGAAGTTTAGGGTGTTACCCACACGTTATAAAATGAACTCATTTTTATTATGATTTATTTATTTAATGGTCGTCGGTTTTCTTTTTTCTGTCCCTACTTTGAATATATTAATCAAATATTAGGTATGTATTTTTGTTTTAAGCCTAGAGCACATGATGCTATATTCGGAAATGTTGTGCTTTATTTATTACTTTAAACTGTTTATTACAATTTTGATTGCGCAAAACATTTGTATAGCTTGTTGATATATACTTCATAGTTATTCAATTTTGTAATTTTATTTAAAATATTTAAAAACAATATTTTCTCATTTTTATAGTTTTTTTTATAGTTTTCCTTTATTAATTCATTAATAATATTAATTTGAATATATAAGTTTTAAAATAAGTATCACAATACGTATTATTTTTATATCGTACTGATTTGAAAATCTTTGGAAATATATGTAATTATCTTTTATTTAGTTGCATCACTAAATTCAGTCAAAAATTTGTTAAATTTTTTAATAAGTATTACTTATTCATTTATATTATCTAATTATTCTGTATTTTCAATATAATAGACATGATATATAAAAATAGCTAAGCATACAAAGAGTATGAATATAGAAACACAGATATAATTGCATAGCTGTTATTTGACACTATCTCAAGACATCATTGAGTGGTCTCATATGGAATAATTTTGATCTAGTGCCAGTTGATAATTATAAAATTAGGTAAATTAGTGAAGCGAAATGAAAATGTTTGATGCAACGCAGATTGTACAGATTCTATATATATCATTATTTTTGTTTAAATATTCATCAAATTTAGAAATAACGATGTAACTATTTTTTATTAAACATTTTTTTTCTAAAATTAGGCAATGGATCAGAGTGAAAATTGGAGTAAAAAAACTGAATATATATTTTAATTTTATTATAAATGTATAAAAGCTTTCAAAGTGTATTATATATACACATTTTTTCTTCTGTTTTTATTGAATATTATTTAAAAATATATATATACCTTATTAATAAATTAATTTTTTTATACAATTTATAAAATTTATACAATCGGGTTGTCAAAAACTGTTGTATCTATTAATTATTCCTATTATGTCTTTATATATAGTAATACTTGATAATATTAATTTCATTCTAATGTTTCTGTCAACATTTTTCAAAACTTTTAGAGAGTTAATTTTATTGTACCCACACAAATTTGTTATGTAAAATAATATAATTATCAAAAAGTCAAAATTATATTATTTATGGAAATAACGATGTGTTATGTGTAATAATGATACATGACTAAAAATGGAATTAATTAATGGATTAATTATGTTTATAATTACCGGTGATCAAAGTAATTGTATTTTTATTATATTCGTTTTGTAGATACATTATATAGCTGATTTTAAGTTATCACCAAATAGTAAACGATATACCAGCTTACAATATTAATAAAAATGACGAGAGAATTCGAGTTTTCTATATTTAGAAAATTATATAATTTACAGTCAGCTCTAACTTTTGAATATGTATTATAGACATATATAAGAAATTACACCCAACTTTTCTGCTTTGGTGATATACAAAGGCAGTATTTTTTTCTTACAACGCGACCAGTGGAGAATTGTTTCCAATTAGATTAGAACGACGAAACGAAGTTCAGAATACACTGTCAGATGATCAGTGTCTTTATCGCCGAAATTGCAGTTAACGGTGAAATTGACGCTATCATTGCATCTGAAGGATTGCCTTCCAATGTGTCGCGAGTTATAATGAGCTAGCTATTCCCAAGTTACAAAAAGGCGGTGCAAATAAGTCTATATATACGGAAACTCTACGTAATTAGTTGAACTATTTTACCATCAGAGAAAGGGGTAATGAACTCAGGTGTCAAATTTAATTAACTTTTTTTAATTTTTTTAAAATTTAAACATCAACATAAACAAGAAGATCGTTAAAAAAGAAAATATATGTGTTACCAACTTTGATATTTTTAAAATTAATTCAATACTTTAATCAAATTAATACTTGGATATTTAAACAAAATAACGTTACAATTTTAAAAACTGTATATTTAAAAACGCGTGTACAGCATATTATATTACTCATACAAAAATTTGTTAATAAAAAAAATTGATAATAATAATAATAATAACAACAAGTGCATCTAATATGTAGCGGATAACCTACATATCTTTACGAAATGGTAAAATATAAATATCTATTTATTTTAAGGTTAGATTGTTAAATTATTTTATTTTGTTGTAATTTAATGTGCAATGCTTTTGGTTTCTCTTTATTTCTTGTCAAGAAATGTTTAAAAGAAAAGAACTAAATTGTTAAAATATTATAATATGAATTCTAAAATATAATTTTTAAATATTTACAGTTAAACACACAAGCATCCACAAACACTATACGCGAAATTTCATTTTCTTCAGATCTATGAATGTTGTTGTCGATACTATAGTACGTAAATAATATAAAAAGTACAAATTATTAACTAGTGTAATACTTTTGAATATTACAAAACAGTTATCTTATTATTTTTTGAAATTTAATTTATTTGGTTCTTGAGCAATTAATTATACAGAGCAATTTGGCATATTTCTAATAAAAAAACATTTATTAAAAAAAATGGTTTTTATACTTAAATTAAGTTGATGCATAATAAAATAGAAAACTATATCATCTAAACTCTGTGTATATATATTAAAAGGATGTAGTCTTTTGATTATTTCCAGGTAATAAATATAAAATATTTTCTTTGTCTCCCTTTAGTAAAAATATTAAAATAAGTCGCACTGTACTCAAGAACTTATTCAATTCATTTTTGTGCCTTGAAACGATTCATAAAAAAAGTTTAACTCAAGGCTATTCATTCTTCTGTTAATGAAGCTAGTTTGTTTCGGCAAGATTTGTTGCAAGAATCTTCGAGAATATTCTTGCTATTTTCTTATTTCTATCTCTGTAATGTCTTATTTGTATGTCTTCCTACTTCTGTGTGAAACCGATAACTTATTGACTGCAATCTTCAATCACAAAGGTTAACCGATCTCCACTCAAGATGAATAACATGCGGCAATATTAAGTTTTTTTCTTGTGACTGCAACATTCATTAGTATGTACAGTATATATATATATATATATGTATATATAATATAAGAATTTAACTTTAGAAAAGCAAATATTAATTTGTGACAAAGATCATTTTAGTTATTAATATAGCTTGTTAGATAATACATTTTTTCAATTATTCGTGACACGTTTAATGCTGTTACTGGATTCATTATTATATAACAGAGACTAAACTTTTAATGTTACGTAAAATGTATAAATTGCATACACTTTATCACTTCTATTTTAAGAGCATTTTAAAGTCACTAATAACGACATTGTTTATTTATTTCAATTATTAATGACAATTTAAACTATGCATATAGAGTAATAGAAACATTGCCTTAAATTAAGAGCAAGAAGCAGTTTCTTATTAGATTCAACTGATGCAAATAAAATTCTCAAGTCTGAAAAAAGGTTCTCACACAATTGGAAATCAATGAGAATGAGACACAATAACGAATAAATATTCTCGAAAACTGATCTGATTAAAAGAAAGCATAAAATGAAGTCAACATCAACTGAACATATGCTAGCAATTATCAATGTAACGACTTTTACACCTGCGTCATGCCTTCTTTAACCATATGAATTCTGTAAATCAAACATAAAGGAAAGCTATAACATTTCAACCATCGTATTTTTTTCAATCAATTAGACGCGTTACACTTTTATTTCGCTAGCATTGTATCTACTTTAAGTTTCACATAACAATGAGTTTAGAGACTGTAATTTTCAAAACCAAGGAACGTGTTGATCAATGTTGACGGAAAAAACAATATTGTACTAATTTTCTTCTAGGTATCAAAGTAAATGTTTTAACGATAATATTGATAGTGTACACACAAAGGAAAAACTCAGAAAATGTTATATAGTAAATGTAAATGTATAATATTAAATATTTATGGTTAATTTTATAAAGCTATAAAAGTATATATATATATATATGTACCGCAGGCATACGCATTATGCGCGTAGTAATTTTTAGATTTTCTATAGTTTGCGCCCCTTAACGGTTAAATTACCTTTTACATTTAAACACATTTAGTAATATGCTATTTTGGTGTGATTTTTGTATACGTTATAATATCGTTTTGGCGACCTAGACTGAGTCCGTATAGCTTTCCTACGGGCGCCACTGACATATCAAAATATTATATTTCCATAGTTGATCCCAATTTTTATTAAGTTGATTAATTATAAATACAAATTTACAATATTTAATTGAGTATCACAATAAGTAATTATATTTACAAACAATCATATTTACAAACAAAAATTATAATATTTTCACAACCTATTGCTCCTTTACGAAGTGATATGACCAATCAGGTCTTCTGTTAATAATTGTATTGTATGTCTTACAAAATATCCAATGTCGATTTTTGTTCTTTAGAATATTTTGATATAACTGCCATTGTGTGATAAAACCCGTTCTATGCTATATAAACATTTGTTAAAAAAACATGTTAAGCAACTAGAGCATGCAGATACCCTTTTAGTGTTAAGCAGCAAAAGTAAAACAGGTGTACAGCACGTTTTCAATGTTAAGTCTTATATGAATATTTTATTGTCTAATACAGAGAGCAAAGTTTTTGTAATAGACGTCGCAATGCCTTCAGTAATTGTATTATATATATGTGTGTATTCTTTAATATTTGGCCATGACAGCCCAACTGCTTCGTTTTTGTTTTTATTTTGCAATATTATCGAAAAAATAATTTAAATAATGATCATAAAATATTATTTTATCATCGCTACTTACAATGATCTAAATAAGGCGGTTTAAACTTTTTAATTTTAAAAGTGACATAACATTGTAGCGTTATTGATTGCAAATAATTAAAATAGTTATACTTATAATAAATTTCAATAATAATTTTAAAATATATTTAATATTTATAATTCAGAATAACATTATAGTGGTATAAATATATTATTTTAATATAACAAATGTGAAACACTTTTATATTTTCATATAAATTCATATACAGTTTTTTATTAGCATTACGTAGTTTTAAAAAGTAAATTGATTCATCTTTATAGTGTACAAGTAAATTACATAGAAGGATTATTCGACCATCTCTCTCAAACGTAAATTGTTTACCCCTGTATTCAGTTGAAAAAGATAATCAAAGTCTTCTCAATTCAACCCCGGGGCATTAAAAAAATTAAACAGTAGAATAAATAAGTCGATTAGGAAAAAGTCGTAAAAGAATTGGTTTGAAATTTTACGGCTTTTTCACAATTACAAAAATGTAAGATTAAATTGTATACGATTTTTTAATTTTTTTTCAAAAAATCGATTTTTGTATTCGAATCATTTATAGACGACGAAACTATTTTCTCAATTTTTTCTATAGATCCAGGGAACCGAATTAAACTAAATTATTAACTTAGTAAAATGTATAGTATATTATAAGTATCGCTTGTCAGTTATGGACATAAATTAGTGCAATTTTTATATTAAATGAATTTTACGTCTACCTGTAGAATACTTCAACAAGCGGGACGAAATCTGCCATGACAAATAACCCATTTGTGATTTCTCATATATGGAATTGTTGAAATTACAAGTTATAAATTATCGCTTTGTTTGAAAACGATGTAACAATGGACAATAAATGTATTTTTAACTTGGCAAACAATCTCAGTTATCTAAAATCTTATTTGAGTTAAATTTAAGAATATACATGTTTTCATTAACATTTGTAAAACATTAAAAATATGTAGATTAGCTGATTTAAAATTCAAAAATATAGAATTGGTGCACATATTAGAATATGTTTTGCACAAATAAATAATAAAATACTAACCACAAATCATTAAAAGAATAACTCATAAAAAGTATTGATTTGGGATTGTGACAGTTTCATTACAAAAAATTAAATACACATCTTATAACTATAAACTATTGAGTTTCATGTCATTTACATTTGCTAAAAACAATTTGTAATTAAATTATATTACAGCATAAGAATGTAAAGTTTAATAAGTTTCACTATAAAAAAATTGTTATAATAATTTTGTTGAATGAATTAAACATACTATTCCATTTATTTTTATAAAACTGTTATCAATAAAAACTTTACTTATAAAAACCATATTTATTGATTTATTTATTTATTGAATATATTATACTTTGAATTTAATAAAAAATATATATATTTATATAATACAGAAAAAAAATTGGTATTTCCTATTTTTATCGTAAAGCTTTTTTTTATTTACTATGCCTTATATATCGACCAACTAGAACAAGTTTAAATTAAATCAGAATTAAATTTATTAATTAAAAAGAAAATAATTATGGTAATTACTCAGGTTTACAGAAGTCATTCCCAGAAAACAAATTAAATTCAGCCATTTTTTATTCTCACTTTCATCTCATTTTAATGTTGTATTCAACTTTTGTCAAGCTGTTCCTTTTTTACATTTTGCCTTTTATTGTCAACTTGGTCTTATACAATGTGCACATAGAATAAATCGAACAAACTCGAAGAAATTTAAAAGCAAAAGGATAAATTCTTATCTCTCCATTTCAATAAATATCGTCAATTTATTCGCCATATTATCGTTCAATTCTGGGAGAAAGTAGGTCTCTTCTAATATATAAGGGGTTTGGAGAAGTGGAGGGTAAACCAAATCGACTCTTGTTTCATGGCTTGGGAGAACTCAGGAGTCCTTTTACCTGGGCACTAGGTATGACACGCAATTCCTCAGTGTAACCACTTCAGCTCATTAGATGTAGAGTTAGAGGAAGATGAGTCTTGGTTTTATCTCAATTTTCTTTTTTTTTCTATGTTCATTTGTGCGCAATAGAATTCTCTCAAAAGCTCCATCTCAATGCCTTCGTTCTCTCTATCTCTCTTGATGAGTTCCATCTGAATTTTAATATTACCTATTTTCTTTAAAAAAATAACATCTCATTTTACCAAATGTAACTCATTCTAGGATTCTCATCTCAAAAATTAACTGAGTAAATAATCGAAATAAAGTAAAACTTTTCCGGACGACCAACAAGAAATTTTGTACATAATTGCTTCTGCTTATAAAATAAAGGTTTTATGCACTGAGCCAAAAATCCAACAAGTAGCTAACAGTATGAATCAATTTCAATAATTCGTTCACATTAATAGCCAAAATGGTATGAAAGATGAAATTAAATAACTAATTATTATCGCTTTTTAAATTGAATTTAATTTGGATTTAAAATTAAACAAAATTTTCATCAATTCATATTAAATTAAACTAAATAGAGACATGTAATATAAATATAAACATCTATATTTATATTTATATTTATATATATGCGTAATAAATGCTAAATATATTTAAATAAAGTTTGTAATAAGTGTGAAATAGATTAGTACAAAACTTAATGTGATCGTATGCGTTAAGTATATTTATGTCATATAGTACCTAACAATTCTGTTTAATTTATAGGAAAATATTATAATTTTAAGTTTTAAAAAATTAATATTTTGAGCTTAATGAGCTAGTATTTACTTTTATCTGTATAGATTATATATGATGAAAATCTCTGAAAGACTTAAAGAAATGGAATTAATAAAAACTTGTAAATTAAACTATATATTTATTTTTTTAAATAATTTAGTAAGTAATGTAGCATTTTAAATAACTTACACTATTTGTGCATTTATATATTTTCTAAATTACTCAAAATACAAATATTTTATATTTGGCAATAATGTTGTACATCTGGAATTGATTTTCAATAAGGAAATTACTCAGATGTTTAACAGCACACATTTTAAAAGGTCTACGACTCCATTTATATATTATAAATTAAGATAGATTTCCACATTGAGAAAAAAACTGTTTGTAACTAATTAGCGTTAAATTAACGTGTTTAACAAATAATATATTTTTTTAATTTCAGAAATTCCTTAAATTTGTCTTAATATAGTTTAGCCCATGCATTGAATAAATATTTTATCTATACTTTAAATATGCTGCATTGGAAGGCTTTTCATTTTATTTACCACACACACAGGAAAGTATTTTTTTCATATTTCAAATAATTACATACGGTAATACTTTGTATTTCCAAGAATGAGCTCCTTGTCCACTAACATAGAGAAATAGTTGCCCTATTATAGTGGATTTCGGTCTTATATTACAAAGCATATGTGACTAAACTTTGTGTCATGATATGTAGTCAGGCAATAGCTAATTATATACGTTTTGTGATCCTATTTCATCTCATTTTGAATGGAAAGTCGGCTGTGTACAACAAACCCGAAAACTAATTAGATAGAAGAATTTATTATTTTTCATTTTATTTCGTCTATTAATATCTGACTATGTAAATAGGTAAATCAATTATAGAGCGCTAATTATGCATATTACGTTACACCTGAAGTGGTTTTCTTATCCATCATAAATATGCTATTGTAATTGTTTCAGTAAAAATAGCATAAAACTACTCAATATTCCGCATTAATTTAGTTATTAAAGGCTATTTATTATAGGTTTTTAAAAAACATTATATAACATCAATACATCACCAAAGATTGGAATATTTTTGTAATTTATTTAAATTTAAGACTTATACTTATTTTAAACGAAACTATCACTAAATTGTTTTTGTTAAATATTTAAATTATTTGTAAATATTAATTTGTATAAGCCATAAACAATTAATTAAAAATATATTTCACTGTTTATTATAGAAAATGTTCTATATCGATCTGAAATGATATATTTTGTTTCTTTCAATTTAAATTAATGTTCAAGTATTAAACTAAGATAATGCAGTGACTGCAAAATATAACCAACTATTAAAGGATTACTTTTTCACATTAATAATACATTGTATAATTTATCTGACAATAGAATTTCATTCCCTTTTTATTATAAAATATGATAACGTTGATTTTCGTTTCATTTGTTTTAGTAAATAGTTGCATTCGTTCCTATAGTTGTAGGCCTACATAATATATATAATAGGATAGTATAATAATGACAATATTATACAATACATATCTATATAACAGACATACATTCGATTGGCACACATAAATTATAGTTAATCAATAACATCGATTGTAGAAATTTCCTTATTGATATTAAAATGTTTATAAGATTACTAGAATATCCATAAAACAAATCGTGATAACCTAATAGAGTATTCTGTGTTTCAATCTATTTTAATAAATGTTTTAAATTAATTCTATTTTAGACCTACATTTTACACTCATACCGCAAACATAATGTTTAGCCATATATGAAATTAATAAAGACTCATATTTATTAATAATATTAATGTAAAGAATGAATATCTATTAATAATATTTATAAATATTTGTCAGCATATTATATTGCAAAATAAACAGTACTATTAATCATTATGCCACTTCCCCTTGATCACATTTCATTCAATTATTTGAAAAACGACATGGTCGATCGAGCTAAAATTTGGAGACAGTGAACACAGTATTCCAATGGCCCGTTTTGGATATTTTTTCCAGTTTTGTTTATAAAGTGGGTTTTTACACCATTAATATCAAGTATAATCTAAATTTACTTAGGGAAGAAAAACACTACTAAAATTAATTATTTTGTGTTTAAAACCGCTTCGCAGCTAATGAAAATCCTTCAATTCGAATTTTTTTTATAAAAAAATATCCCAAAAGAATCGAAAAATATTTTGGTAAGATGTACTGTATATTAACTATGTATGTAACAGACACACAAAACTTGAGCATTGAAAAAATCTAGAAAAAATGATGGTCTCTTATGTTGTTCGGACCACTTCCAACCGGGTATATTAAAAATATGTCATAAAATATTGCATATAAAACTATTTTCATTAATTTATCAAAAGCATATGATCCGAAAAATTCATTTGATCTGATTTCAAAAACCAGGTCAGATCAAGTGACATATTGAAAAATAAGTTATTTGTGCTTAATCACCATGAAGTTAGATATTATACACTAGGTGAACATTGTTTAAAATAATGCTATATTGTATCAATAATTTATTTATTTTGATTTAACCTATACATTGGATTAACCTATATATAGTGCAACAAATAGAGTTGTATGAAGAGAAACATACATGCATACACAAACAAACATACATTACATAATACAAAATAACTTATATACAATGTATATCATTGTCATAATGACATAACATGTCATGTGAAACCAAAAGATAATTATATTAAAAAGATCTTCAATTATGTACAATACATATAGCTCTATAAGTTTTATTCATCAAATAGACAATATCTATATTAACTATATCTGTATTAGGTAATTATCTGTATCAACATTTCATTTGGTGCCAACAAAATCTTCCTTTTTGAATGTCTAAGTATCGGCCCTATGACATCATCATGTAAGGTTTAAATACTATGACGTCATCAATGTAAGGTCTAAATATTATGAATATGAACAATAAATAACATTAAAAAATATGTTGTTCAAATTAATTTCCTGTTTAAGTTATAATCAACGTTTCCCGCAAATTGAAAGACTTTTTTGAAATCATATTCAAAAAATCGTAATGTAAAATATTTTCAAATATAAGTTTTTCTATTATTTTTAGATAAGTTATATGTGTACCAAATTCTAGTTAAATCGGTCAATAGGAAGAATGATTTTTTGGAGGGGGGTGGAGGGGGTCCCAATGACTACCACGTATAGAAACGCTCAATAACTTATACAGGGTTAATATTATATTAATTACGGTCATTATACTACAACATTTGAAACTATTCTAAATTATTTTATCTAAGTTACAAGATATCTATCTGTATAAGTTTTTATATTACCCGTTTTTAGCACTGACGCCGAGAATATCAAAGTGAATTTCTCTAACTTATTTTATTTTATTTAATGACTGTTTTCTTTCAAAATATTCCAAAGTCATTTGGTTACTCCAGATAATTGACAGTTACATTTTTTATCTTAATTTGTTCACAATCTATGAAATATGCCTCGTTTCTTGACAACGAACTGAGTTTCAACAAAATATAATATGGTGTTTGGATTTGTTTTATATCTCCGGAAACCATCCCGTTTCACTTGGCACATTGATAACTAACCTGTCGGACGCAACCCCACTATTACATTGAGGTATAATAATTGTTTTAGTGAATGAGAAGGTGGGTGTGGTTACAATAAAGATTGCCTGCAATATATTCTGCTCCCTTTGAAACACATCCACTTCGCTCAGCTAATTTTATGTTTTCTTTTCATCTCATTTTTTGTCTTAAAATATGTGCATCGTTGTATTGTATTTCTATTATAGGGAAGCAAATTATAAAGTGTTGATGAAAGGGGATATACCTATAAATGTTTCACTTTTTTTAGTGTGTAGCATAAATCAAACAATGGAATACGGTGTAACAGTAATATCTTTGTTTAATGTATAAATAATTGATTTAATATTTTTAAGTAAAACATTTGAAAATAAATCGCAAGTCTACGATTAGTTGAGTTGTTTTCGATGACTTACATTCAATTTTCTTTCATCTTTACTGCATAGCGCCAAAAACGCATTTAATTAAAATATGATATAATATAATTCATTGTTTTTTTATTAATTTAATTTAGTATTTAATTATTTAATTTTTTTTACTGTAATATTTACTGTACTTCGTAATATATGGTAAATCGCTAATTTAATTATTCAAAAATATTTTAACTTAAGTTTTATAATGTGTTAAATGCTATATGTACAATAAATAAATAAATCGAATATCAAACACATAATATAACCAAATAAATTTGTAATACAATCATATTTAATAACTATGATTAAATGAGTATAAAAGGCCACTATTTTTTAACATATTAAATTTAATAAATATATTTTGTATACAAAAAAATCAAATACAGTAGGTGTCTATGTCAATATATTAACTGCTAATTTCATTTTTTTTATTTCAATGTTACATTTATTACGTAGAATATTTATGTAAAAAGTTTATTGCACTTTCCTTACATAATTTTTTTATCATTTTATTATGATTATATTATATTAAGTTACATATTATAATATTATCATGTTATTGTATAGTTACACCCACAAAATCGATATTCCACTTATATAATAATGCATTTGCCCACAGAAAATTTGACCCACGCAAAATTTATTTATATAAATTGTGGTTATCACTGTTTAGAAACAAACTTTAACAATCATAAATAGGTAAAAATAAAATTTTATATGATATATAAATTTATTTTGTATCATCCGCAAAAATAAACAATAAATTAGTAATAAAACAATGATATATTTATAGTTAATGATATAGTTAGTATTAACAAACTAAAATTTATAGAAATTAATTGTTGATTGTTTTGTGAAAACAGTATCGTTTTGAAAAATAACTGCCATTTCGAATATTTTGCTTCCGATTGTATACAGATTCTATTTATATATATAAGATATTAACATATGATATGAAACTAACTAACCTTTTTATTTAAATTATACTTCTTATTTGTATAAGTTGTTAATCCAAAGCACAATGTTATACCTTCACTTATTATATAAGTACCTTCTATTTAAACATATTATCCATAACTATAACTTCTTTATACCTTCAACTATTGTATATACTTCAATTCCAAATATTAAGGACTATGCCCACCACGCGCGACGTCACTAGACACGACGTGCCGCAAAAAGTTAAATATAGACATTTCAATAAGACTTTTTACACTAAGCGACACTACGTGACAGAAGTTGAAAGTATTCAACTTTTTCCACTGCGCCGCGTGACGAAATGCATATTTTAATGCTGTAAATTGTGTAGCAACATCAAAATATGTCGACACACTTGTCACGTCGTGCTTGGTGAGAACTTACTTTTATTCTTTTTGTTGCACGACGCTCATTTTCTTAAAATATATTTCTGCCACATCTACATTTATCACGGTGGGGGCATCAACAACACTAGTGTGTACCTGGTCACGCGCTGCCACAATGATGTACTCCGGATCGAAGGGGTCCTCCTTAGTGATATTGGTGACCAGCGTGTCTTGCTCCTTCCCCGGCAGTCGATATGACGAGAAGAGGCGGTAATACTGTTCCATGCACATTGGTTGACCCTTCTTGCTGTGTCGAGCTCGGTCCATAGGTAGACCTCGACTATTGATTAGAATTATATTGTCATAGAAATCAATATATCCAATTATTTAAAAACTGCGCTTGCGTTATTTGATAAGACATCAAGTCTATACAAAGGGTAGAAAAAAGCTTCATTTTCCGTCTTCAGTGTAATAAATATATAAGATCAATTTGTTTGTATTATTTACCACTTTTAAGTATGGGCTGGAATAAATATACACCTTAGTTATTCTCACAACTGCGTGAACTCATTATTTATAATCGACTATTAAATTCATACAATTAACTCATTTAAAAGCTAACTTAATGGGACTCTAAATCATATTTTTGTAAAGATACTATTATTTTTTTTCAGAATTATATATATATTATTAATATTTAAATGTTATCTAAACATATAAATGACAATGAAACCTTTTTATAAAATTTTAAAGTATATTTATAATTTTTTAATAATTTTTTAATTTTTTTCACAACTTTCTTAATTGAATAATTATATAGTAGTACATTCTAACACTTGTTTAATGTTTATATTGTATAGTTTTATAAATGAACAAATCTAACTTTTTTGCTAATATGTCATCATTATAAAAATTAATAAATATAAATAAATAAATATAGGTGAGTGTATCTATACACATATAATAAACGTTTTGATTATATTTATCGGTAATAAAACTATAATTTACTCTAATCTGATTACACATGTAGTTATCTAGACATAACGTTTAAATTTTAAAATGTATGAGTACAACACACTAATTTGAGACACAGTTAAAATCCAGCACACCTAGAGAACACCTACAGCCCACCTATAGGCCTAATTGTAAAAGTCAATGCACAGGGAACTCATTTTACGATACTGAAATTTTAATTTAAACTTTTTTACCAAGAAAACTGTCTAAAATGGAACTGTCTAAAGTAATAAACTGTTGTTCTATCAAATCAATTAAAAAGCAAAGGAAATACTTTTGCACGACTTTAAAAACAAAGTTGATTACTTCAAGATATAATTTCTTAAAATAAAACAACATTGTAGCGAAAATGTTTAAACAGTATATATATAACTTTTATTTATTTTGAAGTCATTAATATTTCAAGTAATCGTTTATTAATGTTATTAATTACTTGAAATATTTTAAACTTAGACCAAAAATATTTTTAATGTCGATAGTAAGAAAAAACAGCATCAAACCCATAGTATACGGTATTAATGATTAAGTATTAGCCTACACAAGATATAATTATTATATATTATCAAATAACAAATAGCAAATAGCAAAGACTAATTTGTGTTAGATATTCTATTATCTTATTGTATGTTAGTGCCACCTGTAGTAATATCTATGACAATACTTCACTTGTATATATATATTTAATATAAATAAAAATTAATATATAACCAATGCGTTGACATCTATATTTACACAAAAGGATTGCATTATTGAAAATAAGTGGAAGCTGTTTCATTCTATTAAGTAAAGTTATCAATACGTCATGATCAATAATATGTCTTAATGTAAAATATATGTTTAACATACATATAAACAATTAAATTGAAAAACAAATTGTAAATAAACGATACATATATTATAATTATATTATAATTATTATTGTAATTTCTTTAATAATAACAGAATTATCATATAATTCACATTTAATGTCTATATTCTTTATATAAATATATATACAGTAATTCAATGTTTTACGGTGGAAAGGACAAGAGAAAAATATTAAACTTTCACAAGCCTTGTGAAATTTTATACACTGTGAAAAAATTTTGGCGGTGGGGGGTATACCCCCCTAATACATCATGCATCTTATTGTAAAATTAAATTTACATTTGTTAATCATATTTTATTTTTAATTATAATTATAATTATTTTCTGATGACGTCATATTTAACCAATTTGAAATGTATGAGAAAATAAACATTACGAAATGCAACTTTTTATGTTCATGTAACTTAAATGCTATTTTTTAATATTGGGTAGTATTTTGAACCTTTTGATGAAGTCATAAGTCCGATAATAGAACATTCCAATATATAACATTAATCTTTATACCAAATTAAAGTTTATACCGATAACTACAATTTATGACATGGACCAGTCCGGGCCACATCAAGATATATATATATATATGTATTGTGTCTCAGTTGAATAAATTATTCTAAAACTATTAACACTGTGCGTCATAGTTTGAAACTAAATCAGTAAAAAAATTAAATTGTACCAAATATCGATTAAACCAATTGTAATAAGATCTATATGTTTCAAGGTAATTCATTATTAATAACTAATGTTTCAATGTCTTAAGTGATCTAGCCTAGTCCGATTCAGGTAATTGTATGATCAATTTTTAAAATCCTTTTCTACTAATAAATGAATCTTTCTGAAACTATGCAACACGAACCTGTTGTAATTCAGGATGAAAATGTCAAAATTTAAACTTACGCGATAATTCACCGGTCTGTATAAGTTCCGATGGGTGCTATGTGAGGGGTCTACAAACCACCTTCAAACTCCATTAAGGGTCAATCGGTAGTATTTAAAAAAAGTGCCCACTGATCAGACAACATAAAAGTTTCTAAGTTTTAAAACAAATTATGCCTAAACATGGTTTGACGCCAATTACGTCATCAATAGACCAAAGGCACTGTTTTTACTATTGGACAAGCATATTATTATTTAAACGATATTTGTTAATATGTTTATTCGTCAAATTTAATTAGTATATTGTGTTTAACATTTGACAAAACAACCTTTATTTTTACTAATAAGTATATTTCAATGTTTATTGCTTTTATTATAAAGTATTGCCGCTTAAATCTCATCATACATTTTTATACTTTTTAAATATGTTTTAGATTGGGATTCAATATATTATATTTTTAATACAATATCAAATGAAACACATAACTATATTAAAATTAAAATTTAGTTAATATATATATTTATTTATTTTATTATTTTATTTGAATAAATTATTTGTCCAACGATCTCGTTGTTTAATTTACAAATAGTGACAAGCGCCTTGAGCTATAGGATTATTTAACAATTAACTTCGTGAACACATCAAAACAAATAAATATATAAAAATTAAAATATACAAATTATATGTTTAAAATGGTTTTTGGCTCTTATCTAAAGTTGTCCAGACACTCCAATGTTTATTGCACTTATAGTGATATATTAAAAACATGTCTTTTTTATTTACCATAATGGAGTGGCGTTAAAAACTAATTTTCAAATTATATTGTTTCAGATAAATAGGACTTAACTTTTAAATATAATGTGACACTTTCCTTTTTGTATGGTTGTATTTATTTTTCAAAATGTATGTATATATATATTGGATACATTTAATTTATTAATTATTTACAACAAATCATTTGAATTATTTAAATATTTGTCCTGCATTCGTTCATAATGTTTTGTTTGGAAAAGAAAGAAAGTAACTTAATTTAAACGTAAAATTATTATTTGATTAATGAATTATTGGTTTTAAAAAAGTATTGAGGATGCTTTGAATACCTGTCGATGATTTCTTTAAATCTTTTGGTTTACCTTGAGTAATTTATTTAGAATAAATAATTTAGCTTATATCATTTTACTAAATACTCACGAGTCAATTATTGTTTTGTAGTCAATAATTCCAGAAATAAGCTGAGCTGCAAATCTGTAAATAAAATAAATACAGCACATATTGTTTATGATTTAACAACTTTCTATCAACATTTTCACTCTGCGTGCTATTTAATTACATCCTAATTACGGAAGAGACACACATGTATTTTTTTACAACTTCAATTTTTACAACTACGTTTATGCAACTTCTATTTACTCATTTTATTCCACTAATATTGGTCAATTTCAAAGAAGTCTTAATTGAAAGGTCTATTGCCAAATGTTTAACATATAAATTTTATTCAAATAAACTTAATTTTCTTAATATTTTTGATAATAAATAATACGATACGTATTTAAGTATTGAACAATACCAACTGACGTATTTTCCTTCATGTGTTGAAACTAATTTGTAAAACAAATAAATAATGCGTGACGCTTTAATAAATTAATATTAATAAAAGTTGCCATGTGTTGATTTCATATAATATTGACATTTAACAGACACCTAGATACACTATAAGTATATACTATATTAGACACAGATAAGTTATACAATTTACAGCATAATTAATTTATTCATTATTCTTCCGTATTATTTTTGTATAATGACATATTTACGTTTTTTGCGAATAAAGTTGTTTGTAGTAGTGATATTTCTATTCAGTCGAATTGAATGTATTTGCAAAGTATAACAAAGTTAGTTAGTATACAAACTAATAAATAAAAATTCTTTACGTTATTCAGCATTTTTCAAAATATGTTTTAAGACCTTGGGGGTTAATTTTCATAGACTACTCAGTTATTTCTCCCCTTAGTTTTGGACTAGTACTTTTGTTAAGTTGACGACAAACAGATATTATTGATAATATTCTTCGGGTTTATTATAATTTTCGTTTTTTACTAGTTCCTTCTTTACCAATTTATCAGCTTATATTTTCTATACTAGTTATACTGTGCTGATAAAACAAGGAACAGGAGTAACGGACAACCGTGAGTAAGCGTAGACGAGGAACCAGAAAAAATTGTTGAATGAAAGGAAGATAGCAGTCAAATATGCAGAAAAACGAGACTAAATTAAGCGGAAATAGACGACATGCTGAGGAATGATTGGGCTGTAAATCGAATAAGAGGTCCTAGCTATAGTATGTTGAGAGACAAAATAACTGACATAGCTTCTATCAGTCAGCTCGCCAGGCAGACAACGGCATCTTGCCTACGGCGTCCTTCGTTATGCTCGTTGAGGCCACTTCTGAATCGTGTGTACTTCATCATCGCGTTCGAAAAGAAGTAGCGACTTTAATCAACGCTTGTGCTTCTATATACCCTATACGCATAAAACCTGGTTTCACTGACTCAGAAGATCGAAAGGAAGGAAGATGAGGTTTGTTGTAGAGAAGTTGAGTTTACACTGTAATGAATTAAGCAGATCCGTGAGAGCAAAGAGGGCCTTGTGTCAAAAGCAAACGAACTTACAGACTGTGTGATTAGTATGTCGTCCTTGCGATCAAATGAGATTAGTAAGTCTCCTGGCAAACCTTAATTGAGGTGTAAATTGGTTCAAAATTTTTGTGCTCAGCATAATTAATGCTGCATTTATGTAAAGCTCCATTTCCTATATTTGATATTCCATTATTTAGTTCAAAGGTATTATGCGCGCATTTGATAAATATATGACCGCATTCACAATTTTGAATAAGAAAAAAAAAATTTAAATAACACTTGATAAGGAATTGAAAACTGTTTTTCATTATTAATAATAATTAACATTATTCGTTTTATTAAATTAAAACAAGCTACAAACTTAACGTCCACAAGTCAAATAATAATGAAATATTCTTCCGTTCTCATAAAAATACAGACCCAATTTTGAATAAAAATAAATTGTTTGATTTATTTTGATCGAACATTTTGAACGGATATAGTAGTAAGTTTTCCTGACCTGAGCTGACTAAAGACGGTAGCATGCCTCAGGAGGCACCCAAGCGATTAATATTTGTCTTAATTAAAGCAATAATGAATTTCTGTGCCGAGCGGTTCTCGCGGGAGCTATTTGTCTCATCGAGTCTCGAGTCACTCGGTTTACCCTACTTCAAATTCCTCCCCTCCATTCTTCCCGGCTCTCCTTACCTCCCCAGAATCGCTTAACCATCCACTTGGTTAAATTTAGTTAACTCGGAAATAGAATACCGAAATACAAATAGACATAGACACACGATTTGAAAGCGACAGACACAAAGTTTGAACAAAATCTAGAAATGGAAAAGTCGTCGTCAATCGGAGAAGAAGGAGGAGCAGAAAGAAGAAGACGGGACTGGCGAGAGAGCAGAAACAGTTTGCTTTGAATAATACTGAGCGGAGTCTCTAAGGATATCTCCGGGCATCTATCATAAGTTTTGGTAGGGTAGTATTGAGTGTAACCTACATATATTATATGCTTCCAAGTTTTTAAACAATTCGTTTCAGCGAGCGCTGGGCCAAAATGTTAGCAATTTTAAGTCAAGATCCTCAGTTTGCAACAGACGCAAATTGTTAAGATTTTTAAAGTATTCCGTTTGACAGATTTAAATGCGATTGCTGCGTGATAGACTCCCTTTCTAAACTTATTTTTAATTATCGTAAACGATGAAGAAATATTCGGTCTCTTTGAGAATGCTGTACTCTGAAGAACGTTCGTCTTCTCGTTGTCAAAAGTTGATAGGCTAAAACACGCACTTACATATATAACGAACGATCATAAATTTTAAATTTCTATAATTTCTAATATTTTTGTACATATTTAACTCGTGAGAGTATTTACGTTTACGTTAGCAATAAAAAAGTAATGTAAATTTTATTTCAGTTATATATTCATAAGATATTTAATTTTCTTATTCTCATGGACAGAGAACTCCTTAGAAATATATTGAACGCTTAAAAAAAGTTTTTATAAATATTTTTATATATATATTTATATATATATATATCAATTTTGCATGCATTCCAAATTTAAGAAAATAATTTAGTTTTATTTCAGTCCAAAAACAACTGTTTATATTTAAGTATAACGAAAATATATTAAATATTAAATAATAGATGAAAATAAATATTTTTAAAATCTCTCTGTAATTAGTTTCTTACCGAAGTTGTTCGCGTTCTGAAGCAAAATTTTGTGGTGGAAAAACCATTCCAGGACTTGAGTTGACCGGAAGAGCAAGTGTATTTTTCATATACATGTCTTCAAGCCACCATTCGTTCACCTAAGAAAAAATGAAAGATGAAATGAAATAATAAAAGTGACTATAATTATCATTTTGGAAATTTATTATGTGAAATTGTTTTAGTACATGCGAGTAAAAAGGAAACATCAATGCAAGTTATTTTATGGTTAGGTTAAAACGATCTGACAGATGCAAAATATAGTTACTACCTTATTCTAACCAAAATAAATTGCAGATGTCCAACCAGATCATTTATAATAATCTAAAATGAAAATGTATAAAAATGTACGGATCCTTAAAAAAATCATATATAGTCTCTATAGAGACACATATATTGATGCGAGGATGTTTTTCGTACACAATTATAAAATAAGTTTATTTTATAGCAATTGTTCAATATTTTCAAGATATAAATATTTCACTCCAATGTTGAATTATTTTTATGAATGAATTCTGATACTTTTTAGCTTTTATGGTAATTATCAATAAGAGAGAGCATATTCACAACAAATTCACACACAAAAAATTTACAACATATTCAAAACAAGTACAAGAGCAGAGTGAACTTAGTATTAATTTATTCGGTATGCCTGCTGTGGAAAGCTGGTAGCATTTATTTAATAATAGATGCAGCCGTTAATCAATGATGCCACTTTGATTGCCTAAATTCAGTGAAATGTTCTATGTCCCTAGCTAATGTCTGTGTAAACTAGTCTTATAAGAAACAACAGTGCTGTTTGTGAATACATGTAAACTACATCAATATATGTTTCAAATTCTCGGCAAAGCAGTGCATAAGGTTTTATAACTTTGACTTGTTACACAAATTAATATAAATCAGGAAATCATTGTCCCTTGAAATATACTAATTTACGTAACGTGGACTCTATAACTTGCAGAAAATATATCAATATCAAACGGAAATAGGTAAGTGACTAAAACCATTATTTTACATATTGGTTTTTAATGTAGAAAGTAAAGTATTATTTTTTTTTAATTGATTAATTTTAGTTAATTTTTTTATTTGAATATAAAAAGTTGATGGTTATGGTTAATGAGCGAATTTGCGTCATCGTAAAATAACCTGATATGAATGTAGACAATTAATAATTTATGTATTTTTCATGAAGTAAAGATTGACCTCGAACATTTTGTTGGTTTTCCGGATCCTCTTTACTTACCTGTGTAAATTATACCGCATTTTTAGACAAAAAACTAATTTACGTTACAATATCAGACACTAATTTGCGTTACATCACGTAAAAAATTGAAATGCTACTTTGTTATTTTAGTCGACTTTCAAGGTACAGCATATTTGCAGCAAAAAGTGTGCGGATTACATTTTTTTCAATAAAAACAAACAAACGTCCGTCCGGATTAAACCTATTTATTTATACGAGGAATATTTTATTTATAATCTGCTTTAGAAATCTTAACAAAGTTCACTAAATACGTTATATAAATAACGTGACAATAATTATCTCACATTCTTTCAATTATTTTACCGAATTTTTATCGTTCTGTTATGTTTTGTAATTATTTTATAATGTAAGAAGTTGTCATTTGTATTTAGCAAAATTAAAGAAAGTATTCATGTTCCATTTTTATGAATATTTTAACATAAACTACTATGTTTAATTCACTTTTCGAGTCACGTTTTCTGCTTTAAAAAAAGTATATAAGTTATGAAATATCATCACGTATAAGGCGTATAATAATTGCTATATGGCGGCATAAAAAATATATTATATTCTTCGTAAAATTTCTCTTTTAAATATTTTTCATTCGCAATATAAAAAATAATGAAAAGACAAAATTGTAGACTAACAAAAATGTGTTATTAGAATAATGATTATATTTGTAACTTACATTCTTAAAGATTTATAAAACAAAGTGACCAACATATCAAAGAACAGAATATTTTTCTTACAAGTTCTGCTTAGACCTTAACTAAAAACCAGAATATTACACATTTTTCGATACAGTTTTGGATGTTTTTACCTTGTATGATTTTATTATTAGATGTATTAAATAAAAAAATTTCTCCCACAAGATAACGATGTAGGCATACGTGATGAAATTCATTCTGCATTAGTTTCATCTTTCCTGTTTTATCGATAACAATAACTTTTCCCGGTAAAGTATAGTGTATTTCAAGCAAGTATTTAATGAACTTTTTGTTTCTTAAACGCTCAAATATCTATCGATTTCAGACAAAACACATATTAATATAATTTACTAACATTTTTGATATTACGATCATATTGCGATCTAACAATCCTATGATCATTTTGCAATCTTGAAATAATATTGTGTTCATACTACGACGAATATTACAATCACAAAATACTAATACCATCGCTACACACATTGGTTGGTGTAAGAACGCAATAAAGGTGGTTTAGACTTAAATAGGTCACTTTAATTATTGTTTTAAAAACAAGTACACTACATAATAAAATATTATTCATCTTGCCTTAAATACTATTGGCTAAATAAAAAAGTAATCAAAATAATGACAATTAATCAAAATTACTAAAATATCAATTTCAAAAATATTTAATTATAAAGCTTTTTGGAGGGTTTAATGTTATGGTTGGACACCGTCGTATACTTTTTGAAGGATTCTAATATCCCCCGGACCCCATAATTATGGATCGTTATGGATCACTCGACAAGCATATCTTTTATCCAGGAACTGTAGACTCTGAGCGAAGGCCACTAGAGTATACGCAAATCGGCGTCTTACTCACTTGACCATCCCAATTACCTCAGTTGAGACTATTATATAAGTTACGTACATGCAATATATTTTATATAACTAAATATAATACAATAATTTAATTCTACCCAGTTGTCTTTTTTTTCGGCAATTTTGACAAGTTCTCTCTGTAGATACTCCCCAATGCCACCGGTAGCTCCAAACTCATTGACAATCTTGATGGTGTGCGCTAATTCATCTGGATTCACAACAGGAGCCACTAATTTGACGTAGAGTTCCAGTGTCGATCTCAGGTCTGGAACCCGAAGTCGTGGTAAGGCTTTCTGAATCGATAAATATAAACTTTTTGAATTAAATTATAATCATTTTTTAATTTCTTTTAAATTTATATTTGTATATAAAGAGTTTTAAATTATTTCAAAGTTTATACATTTTATTCGACTTCGTCTGTGCATATTCTTATTATTTTTATTTGTTATGCGTTTAATTTTTTATATTTATGTCTTCCATTTATAAAATATTAAACTCCAACGTACCGAGTATGAGTATAAATAAAATAAAATTAAGCATTAAGTTCTTTTGATCAGTTAATCCAGTTAGACGTGCAAAGTGCTTTTTTCTCGAGGCAGATAATATTTTTCATAAGTCTAGAATTGTAAAAAAAATTCTTAAAATAGTTAGCTGCTTGTTAAACACAAAGCCACTACCATAAACCGAGATGAACTTCCTTCTATTAAGATGCTTTAAAACTTGTATCTCAAAATATATTGACTGCAGAAATCAAGAGAGAAGTAGGTGGTCGAACTTTGCATTGCCACGCACTGTTTAGGGTTTTCCAAAAGATGTGTCTATGATCAGAATTTGCAGCACGTAGTCCCCTAGGAGTCATATTATTAAACGTGCTCAGGCTATGATACCCAGTGAACAAATTCTCAGGCGTATATTAATAGAGAGATGGATATGAATTAGGAACATTGACTGATATACCATGCTTAATCTCCATTGATAATTAATATACTTTTAAAATATTTTCCGTTTAGTGCCTACTCTTTTAAATTATGGATGGCGTCATTTTTTACTTTTGTTTAAAATATTCATCAACATTATTTCCAATGTACAAATATATTGCCAACGTTTAAAATATAAAGTTCATAGAATATTCAAATTCAACTGGTAAGACCTTAGAAAACTAAATTCGAAACAAATTATGTGCAATTATACAGATATATTGTATAATATAACATTATCAATTAAATTATAATTATATAATGCATGTCACTTACTGAAATATCCCATTCGGGGTAATCTTCAAGATCTTGTATTGAAATGCGACGAACGTATTCCCTCACTGGGTTTGGCATTGTATCTAAAATGGGAAATATGTCAAGCTTAAGAATAGTTATATAATATATATGTATAAAAGAAATACTCTATTTTTCGGTTTATACAAACAGATAATTTGCACCTATCTGTTAGATCCGCCAATACGGCAGAGTCTAAATCTAAAACAAAAATCTTACATTTTGTTGAAAAAATTATATATGAAAAAGTAAAATTTCAGCTGTAAAATTAGTAGGAAACAATAATAAAAAATATATAGTTTTGTTGGATAAGTTGTTCATCTAAATAAACGGAACCCAAAAAAACCCTATATTCTATGCGCGCTTCCTATATTAGGCATGTTTTATTCTCAATGGAAGATATTTACCATTCGTGACCTAAGGTTACTATCCTTGCCTATTGATATATTTTTATTAATTACTCGTAACCGATAAAAAGTTATAGGAATAAGCTTTGGACTCAGTGACTTTTTCTTACTATCTCAGTATTTCCAATAAGACAGTAATATAAAAATATAAAACATAACAAATACAGTGTATAAACTTTTATAAAATATTATTAATAAGCTTTATAAATGTAAACCATCATGTTAGATAGTTTTTTTTTATGCTTTTTAAAAAAAACTTTTTATGCTAAATATTAAATATTTATATATAAACGCTATAGATTTTTTTTGAACCTGAAATAAATACGTGAATTTAAAATAAATACCTTCACTATAATACATGTTTATAACGGTTACTATGGAAGTGGATTTTAATTTAATACTAGGTCGTCTCATCTAAATATGATACCTTAAAGAAAAAATAAATTGAAAATAATTTATCAGAAATTCAATTTGTTGTGTATTATAAACTATATCTAACAAAATTTAGATTTGAAAAATAGCGTCACATGTATTTTTGTTTTTTTATCTTTATTTGCTCGGCCTGTCCTAAATTTAGTTGAACATGTTACATCTATATCTCGCATATTTATATTTTACGCGAGATGTAATGTTACCCGCATGTAATTGTTATAGTAGATAATTTATTTAGAATGAGGTAAATTATGTATTATATACATATTTATAAAATTTTAATCTTAGAAGTACCCAAAAAGTAGGCCTACCATGAAACCGCGTTTCGTCTCTTAAATTTTTCATAATTCTTAAAAATAATTCTTAATATGGTATAATTTCGGTGTATAATGTGTTTTCTATATAATATGTCGTTACATTGTTTTAATAGAAATGTTTATTTTTTCTTCTATACGTGCTTATAAATTCGTGACTGAAAATAACACTTGTCAATTACAAGAGACTCCTTCTAACCAGATAAACAAAAACGTCATTGCTATGTAATAATAATAAAATATATTGTAGAAATTATACATTGGACTAAATACAATGTTTTTAAATGTTAATATAACGTATTATATATTACTAATATATTCGTGACGAAGAAGACACTTTTACAAATATCTAAGTGTTCGAAAATATAACATATGTTAAAACGCTTAACACGATAGCCAACCGATCATAAATAGTACAACATTGTCAGAGACACAGGACCTACAATTTAGAAAAAAATAATGAATAATTGAATAATTTTAGAAACATTTTACAACAACTGAAATACAGTAGTTATAGGTATGTATTAGATAAAGTTACACACGCTATTTGCTTATTAGAGTAGGTATTTTAATGTCATGGGATTTTGGAAGAAGTCCTGGTAGCTCTGGAAGTTCACGAAGAATGGAGATGTAAGTTGCAATTGGAATAATTGTTTCTGGTTCTCAACTTTTTCTGTAGTTGATGCCGTCTTCTGTTTCTCCTGCTTTAGAAAAATGTTTGCCTATCATTATTTGTGTACCTGCTTCAATTATTTGCCGTGAATATCTGCATCGTATTTTCTTTGTGTTGGTTTTTAAATGTTTACTCTGAATGGATAATACTGATAATCAGGATAAGCACATAAAAGTAAAGCAATAGTGCCTCTTGGGGTTCTAAACTTACAACCTTCTGGTGTTCCCATTTTTTGTCCCGGCACACAATACCTTCAGGACACCCATATTCTGGTGTTTCTGATAAACACAATGGCGAAATCAAACGAATGTTACCAAACAAGCGAAATCGAACGAATGTTACCAAACAAGATGTTGCTACGTTGTGAACTTTGAACATATATTAAAGCGTATATTTCCTTTATCATTTCGTTTCTGTGTTTTAAAAATCTTATTTTAAAACTTCTACTTTCTGAGTTGTGAACGCACCAAGCATAGAAGTCGCATGCATTTTGAATAATATATTTAAACAGTCCCAACTCCATCATAAGGTCCCTTTCAGTGAGAGATGGCGAAGTAATTCCAGGAAGCAATACATCCATACAATCGAGCATCTGATGAAATAATAGCTATTAATTATATTTTTTGTATTGCCTCGTTGGTCCATACGTCGAGTAATTAAGTTTTGTGACATCTGCGATTTTTACTGCAATAATTGGCCAAAACCTTTTTCATTATTGTAACTACTTGTACTGCTTTATGATTGTGCTCATCAGAAATAACTGCTAAAGACAAATGGGACATCTCACCAGAGTCACAATTATAATAAATGACAACAGGGTGACTGGTGACTTGTTTACTTTCCTAGTATGCACTTTGAATTTAGTCCAGATTTTTAAAACTATTTTCCGAAGAATCGACGTGTACAATTATTTCTCCTTTTCCGTAACTGATCGTTTTGTTGACAAATACAGCGAAGTTGGTTCTTCATTGTATTTAAGTGGCACACATTTTCTCAACTTCTTGTTCTAATATGGGCTAGAATTCTTTTTTGTAAGCGCACATCAAATTACTTTTACTCGTATTTTTTGGTCGTCGTCCAAAACACTTTTCCACGTCATAAAACTAAAACGAATGCGATTCTTTTTTTGAACTTGGCCTTTGTGCTTTGCCCTACATAGTGAACTTCTCTCGGCTGTAGTCATTGGAATATTGAATAGAGTTAGTATCATGTAATCTGAAATTAATATATATATATATATATATATATATACATGTTATGGCGCAGATAAATATCTCATTAAATACATATATAATCATTTATGATTAACTCCTTGCCAGAATATTTATGAATCAAGCATGGAATATAGGAGATTAAATCAATGAAATCAACCTTAAAACACATAAAAAATAGCTATAGACTTAACTATTTATATTTTGTATTACATTAACTACATGTTGGAAAAACTTTTTTATTAAAAATTGAACAATGTATATATACAATAGGTTTATAAAATAAAATGTATATGCATGGCATTGTCCGCATAATATTCTAAACTTGCGTCGTGAATATTCTGCCAATGATTTTTAAATCATTGAACTCTAACTACCTATGCAGATGTGTAGACTGACAAAACATTTTTAAACACAAATACGCAGAATTGTGTAAACATTTTTATTATTAATAAAATTTTAATAATACTGCAAACTATTAAATAATTAATTACAAATTACATTAAAATTTACATTACAAATTACATTTACAAATTACATATTAATTCCAAATAATTACAAACTGCTAAGCAAACAGTCAACTAAAGTTATATTTAAAAAATTCTTTGTACATAAGTATACAATACATAATAACGTAAGTATGTAATCATAACACTTACCTTTATAAAATCAAACCAATCGAAGAAGAATTCATAATCCAAAACAAAATTATATAATATTGTTGAGATGATAATATATACACTCGCCAGCTTGTAAAAATGAAGCTAATTGGCGGTAACAAACCAGGCGCGGTTCCAGAATTTTTATAAGGAGGGGTTCCAAAATTTGTTTTTAATGACACATGTCATGAAATTCGAATATTTTATTCTAAATAACATAGTATAATGAACAGAGAAGTGTCAGTAAAATCAACATAGGAAGAATATTGGTATACCACTGTCTACTTTGGGTGTCATTCAATGTTATATTTATAGCTTAAACGTATTGATTGTTTCACATTTCTATTGTTTTGCCTAGCGTGAATATCATCTTATTGTTTTTGTTTGTTTTGACTTTTGTTATTAAATTATTGTATGTGTTATTTAAAATATTTCCATTTTCATTGTGTACTTTGTCATAAAATATATATTCATCAAGGAAGATTCAAGTAATAATATGCATATTGTCTAATGTCTAATTTTAACCATGATGGAGAAGACATTATACACCATTAGGTGTGAATTTTAAGGATATTGCCTTAAGCTGGAGTCACATAACCGCCACTGGCTTTGTGTATCGACGCCAAAAGCTACTAGCAGCCGGTCAAAGCTGCGCGTTGACGCCTGGAGCTGTTTGCGTTAACAGAGCTGTGTGCATTGACACACAAATCTAGTAGCTTCCAAACACAACGATAGACTCATGAAATGTTTTTTGTCGACGTACGGAGATAATAATAGTATACGCTCATTTATTGGCTTAGCATTATCTATTCGAAATGCACAATGCATACACACAATTATAAGATTGACGAACAATTGACTACTATTGTATATTCATGTTTTAACTAATTTGAATTACTTAGATTTAAAGTCTATTGGCAGTGACCGAAAGAATAGGAGGATCAGTTGATTGTTGTTAAAAAAGGTATCGCGGCTTGAAACGGGATTATTTAAAATAAATTTAAAACAATAATTGGAATCATTGATGTAATAAACAACATATTTTTAGTTTTAAAACTATGAAAGCAAATAGCTGTGTGCGTTTATGTGAATGCCAATGTTCGGCTGCATACAAGGGCTTCAAGCACATTCTTCAAGCAATGTCAATATTTATCTGTATTGGTTGTGCCATCATCAAGCAATGTTTCCTTGTAAGTAAATAACTTATGGACACATTCATGACAGGAATCAGTAAACCTTCCAAATTAAAAAGTTCTTCTAGGTTACTGAGGTCACGTTGCTAAGGTCACATACTCTATCAATCCAGTATCGGTTGCACTCCTTTGAACGATCAACTCTTTAATAGAACAATGTTTCAATTAGAAAGATTAGCTTTTCTTTATTTATTTCTGCGGTCAAGTATTCTACATTTTATTGGCACATTTAGTTCAATTTTAATGTATTGTATTATATCAGATCCTCCAATACGCGACGATAGTACAACGATTTTTTATTTTAAAACTTCGTTAAAATTCTGTGCACAGATCACATTTCAATGCCCATAATGGTATCAATTTCTGGATAAGATAAGCTTTTGTTAGCTTCAATCAGTAAACAAAATCGAAAATTGTAGTGCAAAAATACGGCAAAATAAACAGTCTTAAACAACGTATGAATTTTTGGAAAGTTCCTCGAAATTTTCCGAAATCAAAATAATTCATTCAACAAAAGTTATTAAATCTGATGGCACTTATTTAGGCTACTGACGTAGCTTAGAAAAGCATATATGATTATCACTTAAAAACTTAATCGTTTAATTAGTCTTATTTTTATGGTGTAAAAATGTATGGATGTATTAAGATAATTATGATATACAATATTATAATTTGCTAAATATTCAGTGTTCAAAATTGGTAACAGTTTAGTCAAACATATATATAAAAATATACATAGAAAAAACACTAAATATAAATTTAAAAAAGTAATTTATTAACGATGTATTTCAATTGTTGAGTTTCGTTCATATATTAAAAAATGACCTGCATCGTTTTAAACTTTTATATGACGTGGCTATTTTCTTCAATATTTAAATATGACGAATTTAGCCTTAATTATCATTTGTTTAATATTTATTTCTGAAAAATAAGTTACATATAACGATAGGAATTAGATACAAATATTTTCTGTATAACTAATGTTACATTTATTTTTTTAATAAAAAAATGTTCTGCTTTTTGACCGAAGTATTTTCTATCGAGGAATCTAAAACAATTAAATCTAATTTCACAAATAATTCCTTCTTGCAAGAATTTTTAAATTAAAAAGATGTTTTGATTTGATAATTGTAACAGTGTACACACTTTGCTCCACTGGGCTCATCAGGTTACTTTCCCATATATATATTCTCGTCTATAACACAATTTTTGGTTCTGCGGAATTTCCCTATTTTAACTCTTTAATTTAGATACAATTCATATAAAAAAGTTTGAAGGGATCGTTATTATTTCTAACTAAAAAATATTACTGACAAAATAATTAGGAAATAGGATATTTCAAAGATATATTTTAGCTGCTGTTTTAAATATTAAATTGCAATTAAAAATGATTTACAAATAGAGGGTTATATTAATTTAATATAATTTAAATAGGTAGAATATGTTATAGTATTATTAATTATTTATCATATCACCAATAAAAACTACTTTGTAAATAAACTAAAGTCATATATGAATATCTTTCTATTTTTTATAGTACCTGATCATTCCTTATAATGTTTATGTATTTGTGAAATGAAATCTTCATTTATTTATTTGCTTATTATTTCTTTATTTAGCTTATTGCGAGGAAACACATAAAGTTGAAATAATATAGCAAACGTTTTGATTTGAAAAAAATTCAACTTGTTGGACAATGTTGATTACCATTTTTGTCCACCATCCAATTGATACCGTGCATTTCACTTAGTTCTAGCTTTAGTTCATTAATTCATTAATTTAGTTATTTAGTTCATTAATTCCTCAGTTCAATATATTCTATTATTAATGTAATTTATTATTTACAATCCTAACGTAATAATGATGCTTTATGCTTAGTTCAGAATTCATGACAGATTAATACTTTTATTTTAATATGCTACTTTAAACAATTATTGAAAACGTTTAATGAACAGATTCTAGTTCTAATCTGCCCTTATTATAATGATATGCAAATGTTATTAATAATTATATTTAAAAAAATATAAATATTATTATATTAATATAGCATTTATATTGCAACCGTCAAAATTGTTTATTACCTTATCGAATAAGACTAAATATTTTCAAAACTAACAACATAAAACGTGCATTAAAATTAGAAAATATATCGCTAAGGCTTTAGCAATCATTGTTTTCGCATTTAAGAATTATTGTACAAATAAATATCATATAAACTTGCAAACAAATAAATGCATCTATGTTTTCAACATAGCTATTACTTTTATAATAAACATTTAAAATAAAATTATACAATTTTGCTTTTCTTTTTTCTCTTAATTAGTCTCACAGTTAGTACTGTAGATTGTTTTGCCTTTTTATAATTGTTCAAAGCGAAAATAATAACAATGCAATAATCGATGAGTGTGTTTGTTACATTATATATTCTACATAGACACACCCATAGTAAAAAAGAGTAAAATACATGTATATTTTAATAACACCTTATTATACATTGTTTATTTCAGAACGTAAATATTTTCATCCTCTATTGCGTAAAAATATTATTATTTTCTCATCATAATTAAACTGTGTATAGAGAAATCATTTGTAAAACAAATAAAACTTTCATTCGGGAACCGTACAACGCTTAAACAAAACGTAATTTTTAATCCATTTGCTATATAACTTCAGTTTAAAAAGTTTTTTGGGTATTTTCAGTAGAACATCCAATAAATAATGTGTAAAAAATCACCACTTCACATTAACGATGGGTAACCTTAAAACTATACAGCTAATTGATGGAAACATTTACACATAACACAGGCTAAACAGATATTAGTTGATACCATTTTTAAAACATTTTTTAATATTAGTTGATACGGATGTAGAGACAAAAATATTGCTTAACTTATTCTGAGCCAGGAATATGTTTAAAAGTATTTTGACATCATTGAAATCTTCAAGAAATGCTATATGTGTTTTGAATTTCTTAGAAATGTTTGTTTGATAGAGATCTAAATAGACACCCCCTTGATTTAAATCACATTTTTAAGTAAACTAAGATTTGAGGTAATAAGATAATGTCTGACCCATGCCGTCTCTCTCCAATCCGCGTTCTTTGATAACGCCACCCCTCCCTCCCCTTATACCGCACCACCCTTCAGACGAAGTATAATATCTAACTAATGCAATAATTGTTACTTAAATTTAAGTTATAATTTGTAATTCTTTTTTTTTTAATTTTAAATATTATGTTAACATGTAAAAATTACGTTTCCTTCTAGACTACACAGAATTTAAATATAAGGATTTTGTTAATAACTCAATAAATTTTGTTCCAATCTCAAAAGTTTACAATTGTCTGAATAGTTTACCAATAATAATGAGTTTTTGAAAAACTAATTTTATCAATGTAAAATAATGTAAATAATTCTACCATGAACGATAATATTTTTCTCCAAAATTTCTGTCAATTATGTTCTGATTTAAAAAATGTTAAATTATTAAATAGGTTATCGACTTTGACGCATCGTCTTAATCACATGAATATTTTATATTATAATTACATTATTGGTTATAATAAATATATTGATAATAATATATGTAAGAAAATATTGCTACTAAGTTATTTCACGAATGCGTAGGAGTATACAATGATGTGTCAATCCATTATGTTCCGATTTAAAACATCCGTAGCGTAATTAATTAATGGTACTGAGTGCGCTGATCATTTAATTTTCATATATTTACACCTATATATAGGGAGGAGGGGGAGATGTCATGTTATGGCAGGCAAAGAGGAAGAGGGTACGATACTTTAACATTATAACGTTATTAATAATATAAAAATCATAATAGCACTGCACTTGTTGTTTTGATATTGTGTAGTAACATTTATAAAATATATTTGTTTTCACCTTGTAATGCTTAAATTTACAAAACTTAAATATGATTTCATTTATATTTTAGTCATTAATCGTTTTTATGTAGTCTTAAATTTCCTAATGTTTAAATGCCTTCATAGAAGACATAGATATATTTACACAAGAAAACATTTTATAAATATCATTTTAAATTTCATGACATCATAATTGTGTTGAGAAATCTTTTAGATATTAACATTTGTCTAAATGTAGTGATACATTATAAATATTCTTCCCTAAACTATAAGACACATAATTATCAAAATACCGCTCATATATATGCTATATAATATAAAAGTATTTTTGTCACACTTTATTTAATAATAATGTCATCATGAACGTATTGTCAAAATACGATAAAATGCATCTTTAGAAATCATCTCTAAAACTTTCTAATAAATAATTTAAATACTTTTTAAAATGTTATCAGTAAGAAAAATATTGTATTTTATCAAACGACGAATGTTTATCTTCATATAGTTCATATATATATTTATTTTGACAAAACTTAATCGATATTTATAAAACCGTAACTGCATGTTTTAAATGTCTCAGACTATTTTACACATCACATATTTTAGATCCTGTATTCTATGTAAATTAAGAATTAATCCTAATCCTCACAATACCCACTTCCTATACGTCCCCTTTCCGCCACTCATCGGAACTCCATACTTACCTCGCATGCGAGTTTTATCCGTTAAAATACGATTTAATATACGATATAATATAATGATTATTTATTAGATATTCGACCCAAATAATTAAAGTCCAAAAATTGGAAATTTGACTAAAAACATTTCTACATAATGTATTCATACCATTGAATATAATGATGTTCCCGAAATTCCCAAATGAAAGGTTTTTAAGGTCACCTTTGAGGTCACCTTATATACCAAAATTGGATATGTTATGTATCCATAAATTAAAATTAATTCGAAATTAAAATCTCGGTTAACCTTAAATAATATATAAATTGTATATTTCATAATGTTACACAATTGTATGTGATGACCGTATATTCAACACTTTGTCGGTATGTTTATATTCAATGGTAACACATTGTTACAGCACAATCTTGACTAACAGTTTGGAATAGATTTTATAATACGATGTTTGCAGTTAGTAAGCTGTTGTAGAACGGATGTCATCACACGTTTTTCAATTAGTAAATTATATTACTTCATAAACACGTATAGCACTTATGAAGTGCACTATCGGTTTTACAAACTAGTATGCCAAAACTTTAGATATATTAATTAATAATTACTAATTAAAATTACTAATTTTTATAATATTATTAGTAATAATAATAATTACCTATGCCGATATCACATGCAAAACAAAAAGCAAAATATTAGATAAAATTACTAAAATAAATATGTAAGAACATTCGTAAGAATATGTAAGAACATTCACTAAATTTTTGGTTAAGAATATTGTCCGTGTTTCCACTAATATAGTTTGATAAATTTATACTCATTTATTCTATTTTTAAATATGTTAGTTTTTCATCACAAGTGCACTTTACTAAGTCTATGAAAAAGAATTTCTTTATGCTCTGGTCTCAAAATTAAACAATTATTTATATTATTTATAGTTCTTCTCTGTAATGGCTAGTATTAACAAACCATTCATTGTTTTCGTACATGGGATACATACTAAACTAACATTCCTATGTCACTAATATTAAAATACATATGAAGATATATCAAAAACAGTTTTAACGAAATTGTTACATATATTTTAAAACAAATATCTCTTTGAAATCGATGCACAAAATACTAATATTTAGGCAGAAATATGATAAAATTATGTTCTCAATTTTCAAACTGCTTTCAATACTTTAATTCTGAAATGAACATAGTATTAAATAATGTATATCAGTTTATTTCAACATACAAATCATCACTAAAACAATTGAACAATACTACAACAGGACCAATGATAAGAACGTGAAATTATATACTGTCATTTGTACTATTGAGTTGGTCTACACACGTCAATAATTGATATATATATGTATAATTGAATTATAGGTTTATTAAAATAAAATGAAATAAATTGTTGTTCTATTCTATATGGGTATTCACAGAGTAGATAGTAATCATTAAGTGATAAGTAACAAACCATTTGTATTGAAAGTTATAAATAAAATAATGTATAAAGAGACAAGTAGTATTAATAAGGAATTATAATATCACCTGTAAAATAAACCAATTTAAAAATATTAGACTGATTGTGGTTTAACAATCACTTAATAACATATGTATGGGTTTATTTATATAATCTAATATACGTGTGAAGATTACAAAGAATAATTAGATAAACAATTAAGGATATCAGTAAATTTGCTCATGTAAGATCAGTATAATATGAAAACAATTTTCAACATTATCAATATTTGCAACAATACATGTTTTCTAAATTATCACATAAGATACAATTTCCATGAAATTCAATAGAAATTGATTGGCCCATTACAAAGTTTCTTATTCACATTAAAATAGTCAATTTCAAAACACTTAAATAAATATGGTGGTGTTTTCACAAAATTCGTATAAAGTACAACTTTTTCTATAATTTACACAATAAAATCATCTGATATAATATTATTAAATATTTGAATTATTATTAAGTGTATTTATAGAATCTTATTAACTGTTATGGTGTAGCTTGTTATATTGATATTATTGTACGTACAGATCTGTATGTGTAAAATGGATAATTTTATGATCAAATTATACAATATGTTTTTGTTTTAAGGATTAATTTAATGTTGACACTTAGCTATATACTACAAAAAATGTGTAACACATTTAAACGAATGACACTCTCTTATAATTCAGACTATAAAGAGTTTCAATGGACGAATAAAGTAATCATGCTTTCTAATAGCCGTAACTATCTTGACGTATTTGATCAGAAGAACTGGCAGGCGCCCGTGCACCCCCGCTGGGATTGTTACCGTAGGTTCTGTGTGCATTTCCCAGTTGTGGTCCAGACTGTTGAACACCACCATACATAGGAGCTCCAACATCGACGCCTGCAACATAACCCCCACCAACAGTTGATCCAGGCGCAGCCTGCGGTGGACGTGGAGGAGGAGGTCTGCTGATTTCTGAGACTAAACTATCTTTCTCAGATGGTGGGGGCTGTTGGAAACCACCATTAACATCGAGTGATCCGGCCTTCGGCTCTAACTGAGAACCGTTAATCATGTATGTCCTGTAGTGAGTAGTGGGAATTTCTGTAGTTTCTTGTTTCGGTACGATATCAGCACCATCTGCACTTTCTTTGCCGGCACCATCAACACCTTCTCCATTTTCGAATTCGTTATACTTATCTTTGTAGATATTTTTCAGAAAATAAATGACAGGAACAAAGAGAACATTACTAATGAAAATGGATATGTTAAGACCTGTGAACTTAATCGAGTGCACCAAAGCTCCAGCAATCATTGGTCCAATGGCATATGCCAAAGAATAAAAGATGTCAGCAATCGCATATACGGAACCATAGACAGACACATGACGGGTATCGACCAGATATGCCATTGTAGGTAAAATAGCGGTATCAACCAAAGCAATTCCGTAACAAATAGTACATACAGGAAGCATAAGGGCAATATAGTTCGAACACAGGGGTACAAAGAGACAGCTTACGCCTTCAATCGCTAAACCAATGGCAGCAAGAAGCCACTGAAACTCTGGATATCTAGCTGCAATTTTCACCGTCGTATAAACACCTGCAATATGCGGAAAAAACGCCGGAAGCCACACCATACCCATTTGCCAATTACTTGAATGCATCGTTTCACCCATCCATGTAGCAATTGTTGGCTCTAGAAACGCAAGACTAACGTTTGCCATTGCTAATGTACCGGCACAAATGGCAACATAAGGATCTAACAAAAGCTTATAAATGGGTGTTCCTTTTGGTAGCTGTCCTACAGCTTTCAACTCTCGACGCGCTAATCGATCAGGTTTTAAAATTATAATTAGGAGTATTCCATCACAGAGGGCAATCAATGCAAGGAAAACAAAGGGCACTTCTTTACCACAGAACTGGTACAATATTCCACCGAACGGTGGTGCAACTAACGACCCAAATGATATGAATGCAAGAGCAATTCCCAAGGCTTTGCTTCTTTCGTTCTCTTCATTATATCGATCAGCAATCATAGCCAGACCCGATGTATCTGCAAAAGCGGATCCAAGTCCTTGCAAACTTCTTGCAACAAACATGACTTGATAAGTTCTACCAAAAGCAAACACTGTGGTTGACAAAAAAATAACAAACAGACCGATCATCATTGGGATATCGTAGCCAATTCTATCGATTATAGTTCCAGTAATAGGATTGACAAACAGTTGCAAAATGGCTTTCGACGCAAAGAGGATGCCAATCTGCGCGTCTTCTGATCCACTGGTATTCCATGATTTAACAAATTTTCCCATGTCTCGATATTCAGTTACATTGGTAAAGTTCTTAATTACAGTAATCTTTGTCCAATTTGATTTCCAAAAGTTATATTCTTTACCAATGGCGTGGATTTTTCGGAGATAGTCAGGTATAATGGGTACTATGACCATATAGAGCATGTTATCCAACAAAAGAGCAATACAAACTATGACCAAAATAATTTGACGCTGCTTTTTGGGATCTTCCAGTACTTGTCGAAGAGATTCCCTTAATGACACAAATTTAGGATTTGAACTCATTATTTTATTTGTACTTAAAAACGTTAAGAATAACTTTTTTTATAAAACAGTTTGATTTTATGCGGAATGTTCGAAACGTTTTGTTTTTTGAGGGAACATAAAATTCTACTAAATATTTAAACAATAGCTAATAGTTAAAAAAACCGTCTAAAGCACACGAGGTTATTCAAAGTGTCTTGATTGCGATATGCGTCTTCTCTGTTCATGCAAATGTGAATCTCTGACGATATCCCTAGAAAAGAGGGAGAGAGTGAGAGAGAGAGAGAGATAAAGCATAGATTTACTTATGACATAATAAAATTTTACAGTGTTATCTATTGTTAAGGCAAAACGAACCAGCAGCATATCATTCTTCTTGTACAAGTTATAAACTATATATTTGTCAAGAAGTCAAAAGGTTTAAAATATTTAGTCTCAATTGAAAAGCAATTTTACAGCAAATTTTGAACATGTTGCTTTTTTTTGTGAATTAGATATGTCAAATCTCTCTTGTCTCTCTTTTGCTCTCTCTTCTTCTCTTGAGAAATACATAAACATTTAAATATAATAAAAGCATAATTTCCGTGTTATAAGTACGAGAATTAATATTAAAATTTTATAAAAAATCTCAAATAAAATATGCTACCAGTTCGCGTCTTTTATAAAAAATTGTAATATTTTCAATGACTATACATCATATCGTGCCAGAATAAATCTGACGTTATATATAATTTTCTTAAAAAATATATATATATACCTTTTGAAAATAACGTTAAAATATAACAAATTAAATTAAAGTACGACTCGTGTGTTATATTTATCAATATTTTATTTTTTTATATATTGAAAAATAGTTTTATTGTATCATAACAATTATATCTTAATACAATTATTATGAAATTACTAGAATGTGCAAATATTTAATTAGAATATTACATTGGGCGCGTTACGAATACACGTTTAATTAAATTTTCTCGTATTTCCATATTGTATTTAATAGATTCAAAGTTATATTCAACCTCAATTTAAATAAATAACATTTACAAAAAAATTATTATTTTTTAATAGTTTATATTGGAAGAGTCGGGTGAATTTACCTTTTGTGAGAAAATAAGAGTATATTTGAATTTGTTTTTTTAACTTTTCAATTTTAATCCTTCTTCAGTAGAAATATTAATAAAATTAGAACAAATTATATCATCTGGCGATAGAAAAATATATTAAAATATTGATTTAATTAATTGTATTTTATATATATATTACCTCTTTGTAACATTTTGCTAAATAAAATAATTGTTTTATAATTCAAACGTAAGTTTATATGTTTTATATAGGCTAGTTATATATTTCGTGTAACATGTTGTACTAAAAGTTTAAGCCGGAAAATGTATTTCACTATCTAAATATGAATAAGTTGGTTGAAACTTTAACCTTATTTGATAGCGTATCATTTTCAACTAAGCATGCATATATATTCAATAATGAATATGTGAATTAAAACAACACCTTATTTTTAAATTCTCTATATAAATTCTAAAATATATAACATTGATCCCCCTAACACGCGTGTTCTCGGGATTTATTGATTCTAACCAAACTTATATAGAACTATGTGAAGACATCTATACATAAAGCTTTGTCTTCATGGGTTCCACAGGCTCATTAGTGGAGGGACTCTCGGTGTGCATCTCAAGACTTACAAGACTGGCAAGAACGTGCCTCATTTGTTAATTACAAGGAGTAAAACAGACTCAGCTCTGAGATGCCATAATTACTGTTCATTTTAATAAGCCCCCTTCAGAAATATCGATAACGATTTTGAAAAGAAAGAGGAATCCTATCTTAAATGAAGCCTTGTCGGCTATTATTAACAGTTATATTGCGGGATGTTGGGTTGTGACAATTGATTTTAAACTATATTCATAATTTAGTGCGCTTTTCTTTTATATAAATTAAGTCAAATTATATATCATTTGTTAAAGATAGTGACGTCATGATTTATAATATCGTAGTATTCAAGACGCGGTAACCACCTAGAATATTGATTTAAAACAGTAAAAAAAAAATGATAAAATGAATTATCTTATGTCTGAAAAATGGTTTATCTAGACATATCTATTTCATGTTCAGTTTCAATTTTTACATAATACTGATTTAGAAATTTTCTAAAAACACTATCTACTGAATGTTACTGGAATTCATGGGGTGTTATACTGGTTATTATACAGACTTTTCAATCACCGCTTATGCTCAGTAATTATTGTTGAAACACTTGTTGGTTATAGCTTATGAGCGTCCCATCTGACTAAGTTTCCATATATATATATATGTATATAGGCCTATATTATATATTCTAGCTATATGAATATTCGTTCTGACCCATATCATTCCATATGGAATTCGTCATGTGATTATTCAATATGCTAGGCTTACAAGAATAAAAACAGAATGTATATGTAATTACTATGTCAAATTGAAGCATGTTCGACAAACACGGTAAAGTTTTGTATGTGCATCAGTAGCAATAAAATGAATAATGTCGAAAATATTTTTTTAAATCAATATACGCATAAGACTAATCAAAAGATATCATCTGCAGCATGAGTTAAAACATTTTCTAGTTAAAATGTTATATTCTTTTAATTTAGAAATCTCATTTTCTAATGTTTATAATATATTTTGGTTGAAAAATAAGATTACAACAAAATACAAACGGAAATATTGTTCAATATACAATATAATTATTATTTCTTGAATTAAATTGAATTATTAAAATGACACTCAAAACATATTAGTACAACCTTCTTTCTGTCATCAGCAATTTTAAAATATACAAACAACTATTTATAGCAAGGGCCTCTATAACGTTGACATCTATATATAAAGTGCATCATGCGTAAATTGCATCCTGTTGCCATCGTATAGTATCAATTGTCTATGTATATTATAAATTTCAGTCAATTTATTGAAATATTTTTATTTATATCATTCAGTAATGTTAATATTTTACAGAAATATTACATTCCATTCCATTCCTTGTCTGAAAAAAATAATTGAAAGTTGAATTTTCAATATGACTAATTGTTAAAGATTTGCAAAACGAATTGTGGTAATAGTACCAAATTTGGCGTATATCATATTTAGTTTAAATTAATCGATTTTAAATAAAGGGCTAAGTTGTATTTTATTCCAACGCTAAAAAATTAAGCATCTAATATAAACAACTTTAGTCAAAGTAAATTCCTCATCAAGCACTTTACTATACATTTATAGTTCACAGTGCGCGCGTCAAAAGTTTAAAAAATCATTAAAGGATTTTTCACTGAAGGCGTATAATCGATGCTGACAACACATCCGGACTTTATTTTTCATATGGCTATTTATCCACATTTTATATCAAATTTAGAACTCAAATTGACATTGAGTCGAGTATCGACAAATACACTTAAGACCGAAATTTTAGACAATATATGGATATAAATATATAATATATATCCACACATAACATTAAAAAATAATAATATCCAATTAGGAAGCTATAATATTATTATAGAGGCCAGGCAAACATTTGAAAAACAGCGTGACTTTTTGTGAAAACTTAAAAAAGAGTAGTTTTTAAAATAGATACATTTAAAATTTAGTTAAAGTCAAGTGTAACATTTTCTTTGTGAACATAAAACGAGGGACCATTTATTACGACCGCCGGACACGGTTTGCCCAAAATACCTTTATTCAAAATGATTTTGATGGATAACCTATTTCGACTAAAAGTTTGTATATAAGCACATAGTGTCCCGCATGGTGTATCGCATAGTGTCCTGCATAGTGTCCCGTAGTCATTTCATATGTTTCCCTTTTACGGATATCAATAAAAAAATTAGCTTGACCTTATATCTGAAATCGTATTAGTATTAATATAGTTAATCATGATATTTACTAAATTTTTTTACGAGGTCGTCAATAATCTTTAAAATGTATCATGAGTCTGTCTCGCTATAATATATACTATGAGTTAAATTACATACTAAAAAAATATTTCAACCGAAATCATGCATAATTTTATTAAAAAATTGGGACTTTGAAGTATGCATCATTTTTAAATAAATTTTATCGACAAAATTAATCTAATTTAATCAATATGGACATAATAAAAAGTATAAAATATATGTATTTAAGAATATGGAGTTTAACTATTTGAAATGTAAATCCAAAAAATAATATGATTTGTAAAATATTTCAAAAGAAAAATTTTGTTTTTTGGTCAAGTTATATCAAGACAGAACCCAAATTATTCTAGTTAAAATATAATTATAATATATGTTATAACTCTGTCATTCTGTATCCAAACTTCAAATATTGACACTACTGTCAATGAAACCTTTCTTTTTAAATTATATGCCTTCAACAAAATGAAACTTTTTCTTCTCATATTATAGCTATCATTAAATTCATATTATATACTTCAGCGATAAAAAATCTTCTAAATATACTGAGACAGAAACAAAAGTGAAAATTTGTAATGCATTTTTCTTAAAAAATAATAACTCCTTTAATTATTACTAATCGATATTAAATTATGCCTTAAATGGTATAATTAATAATAACCATCGACAGGTGTTTATTTTTTAAATAAAGGATTGATTCAAATTATAACCGGTTTGGTAATTAGATTGGCTCACACATGTTTTGTTTGAAACATTCTTTTATTTTTAATGTTCCACTTTATAGTAAGGATAAGATAATATTGTTATTATGTTTTTCAATATATAAACCAACTTTTCTCTGTATATTGTGTAAAAAATCTTGTATATATCCATCTAAATAACTAATAATAATTAATTTAGCTATTGGCACGTTCATATTTTTATATATATGAGAGAGAGAAAATCTAAAGTATCCAAACTAAAGACTCATGGCATGTGCTCTTTCTGTGAGCATCTATAAGCATCAAAGTTCTTTACCAGAAGAATAAGACAATAAAATAGACATGAGAAATACACCTGTTAAAGCCTTTACAGCTATAAAAGAGCGTCTATTCATTAATATTCGACTGTTTGCAGCTGCTACGGTTTCCACCACTTTTACTTTGTGTACAGACTTTAAGAAAAATATTTTCATCTTTCTACTCCGTCAGTCTTGACTAATTTTCTCCACCCCCTTCATTCATGAAATGCATAGCTGCAGTTTTCCGTGGATGAAGTCTTGCTGAAATCAATCATCGGTGTCTTTAGTCTCATACCTGACTGTGCATCCCTAACAGACAATGGTGCTATATTGTATACCTTATGTTCAGCACACGGTGTATTGATTTTTGCTTCCAGTGTTATTGTCTTTCGAAAATTTAATGAAGTCAATTTGAACCGCATTCTTCATTTAATAACGAACATATAGCAAAGAAAAAGCACCTAATTTAAAGGAGAAAAATCCGTTAACTTTTACTATTTCATCCATTTACATCCAAATACTGGCTATATATCTTAAATGCTTCATTTATAAAACCCAGTATAAAATTAAAAGTTTACGTTTATCGTTACTCAATGCCTGTCATAAAAATTTAGTTCGAAAAACGTTAAGTCATATATTTTGACACAAAAAAAATTACTTTGTAACTATGTATTACTCAAAAATGTATTCTCATTGGCCTCCTTAAAACATGTTATTAATCAATAAATGATTTAATCATTACTACGGAACGGCCGTTTCAAAGTCGGATCAATACTCAGTGGATGAGTTCTATATACAGAGAATATGATTATCCTCTTCAGATATAAAATGTAGTTGTTAACTGCAAAAGGGTCAGAACTATAACCTAATAAGTGAATATTATACGACTGACTTATATAACTGAAGAAAATTACATTAGTCTACTTCTCGAAATCGATATTTGAGGATAATTATATATATATATATAGTTACACGTATAACATGTTGGTGAAACGTTTAGTTAAATTGAAATAAAATTCTTAATTTATGCATTTAACACTTTAATTGAAATTCCATATTTGTATAATTTAAGAAATGTTTATATTATTGAATTCCTGCTCAAAAGTTGCAAATCAATTTCACATAAAACTACTTAACTATTTACGTATTTACTATTTAATGATAAAATAGACACAACATGTTCCGTAAACATAAATTTACGAAATTCAACTCATCTATTTTAATAACCTATATACACTTTTTTCTATACCATATAATATCTAATTTGCATTCAATTTTTTTTATCTGTATAGTATTGATTCATATTGATTCAAAATTATTGATTCATTAATTCGAAATTTTATTTGTTCAATGTGGAATAAATTATAATGCGCATAATATATTACATATTGAAATTGACTTTACTAGCTCGATTTAAAGTTTATCCGCTGATTTAAAAGATACATTTTACAAACATTTCAAGGCACAATTAAACATCAATCTACAACCACGATATTATAAGATATTGTTTAAACAAACTAAACAATAAATGATTTATTAATAAACAATGCGTCGTCATGTGATGTTTGTATAAAATGAATGTTTGTATGAAATGTTTGTATGAAGTTTGTTTATAAAAAAATTACGAATATATATAAACAATGAATAAATTGTTATCAGTTAAAATTTTAATAAAAGTACGATCTTTCAAAAATAGTATACAATAAGCGAATAAAAAAATAATTATACAATTATTAATATGCGTCAACAGGTTCTAATGTATACATTATAATCAATATTATCAATAATCAACATTATATCCAATATATAATGTAAAAAAGAATACGATAATTAAATACAAATATATATATATATATTAAATTATAATTATAATTGTATTTAATATTTGTTAAAATTACCTAAATAATAAAAATATACCTGAAAATAAATAAAACCTATAATATAGAAATTGTATTTTAGGGAAAGTGCTTGTAAATATTGTTTGTATATTAATTTTAAAATATGAAGATATATTAATGAATAATTAATCATTATTAATTATATATTTTTAATTGCAAATATAAACAAATTCTACATTATTTAATTTTATTTCGTTTTTATATTTATAAACAATATTTGTATGAATATATTCTGTAGTAAAAGTAGACATATTGTGTTAATTTTTTTTTAATATTGCATTATAATTAAATGATATAACTCACTTAATTATGAAACCAATTTAATTTATGTCATTTTTAATATATAGTTAACAATAATATAATTGACACTAAAACAATTAGTCATCTTCTATTCATAACTATTCATAATTAATTTAAGGGATCAAAATCAATCATTATAAACCGAGCATTTGTTATTTTTAATTAATTCTTCTTATCTTTTGTAGTGCTATTATAGCTTTTTATTATTATTTCATTACGTTTATTAAAATAATCACTTACATAGTGCGACAATCATTTCCTACCGTAGAATGACTGCTATATATATATTAAGTATTTTAAATTATTTTAAAATATGTAGATGTTAACGCGGGATATATTTTTGTAATTTTTTTAATTTTACTATTTAATAACTAAATTATTATTTTTACTATTTATATTTTTAAAAATTATATATTTTAATTAAATTAATGTAATGATTTAAGTTTAAAATAAATTAAATTTTAATATTTATTTCATTTTATTATAACTACTAATTAATATAATTTTTTCGATTGATGCAGATATTATTACTGCCGATTAATAGCTATGTGCAGTGAATTTATTTAAGTTATTTCAGTTATAACAAACAGTTTATATACTTAAATTCTGCAAATTGTATGATAAATCTAATATTATTATAATGTGTATAAAAATTAATTTTTCCATAATTCTTTATTTTAACATAATAAATTTATAGTTAATAGCTCATCGAATGATTTGTAAATGAATATATGTATAAAAAAATCAACGTTTTTTAATCAAATAGGAATTACTTCCGTGTCAATTTTTTAACCATACAAATTTAAACTTCCGTAAACGTATACTTTGCGCTTAACATACATATACAAAAAGTTTGCTACTTACAACAAGATTCTTCGAAGTTGCGACTTTGTTTATCGGAGAAGATTAAGCGCTCTTGCTGCCTCCTTCCTTTTTGTCAACGTCGAAGTAAAATTTGTTTTGCTGTTGAACAAGCTATACAATGCGTGGAAGAAGAGAAAGACGAAGCGAAAATATTTGTCGCATTCCACCCGTAGTTGGGAATTAAGTACAGTAATACAGCTATAGCATGGGAAAGAAAGAGAGAGAGTGCGAATTTTTTTATTGGCTTCCAAATAAGTGTTGACGTTCGCCGTAGCCAATAAGTGAACGTCAACGACAAAAACGTTAACGGCGAAGAAATTGTATCGTTGTAGAGATAAAAGCTAAAAAATATGTACAATGGATTTAAAAACTATATTAATAAGTAAATATACATTTTTGAATATTCATTAAGAATTGAAAAATCAACAAATACAGCTGATAAACCGAGAGATAATTTTATACTGTGAAATTCTAATGACAAAGCCTACGTTCAATATACTTTAATTTCATATAATAGAAGAACGATGTGATGTAACTGATTGCAAGAGAGCGACCTTGTGTTTCAGAAATTCAATTAATGCTATTGTTTGCAATATGAGTTCATGTTGGACTTCATTTTAAAAGCATTAAAAAATAAAGAAAGCACATGTATATATATTGGGTTTCGGACTTCTATAGATTTTCCTATTCACCATCTATTGTTCGCTATTTGGTCCCACGTTTCTATTACAGTTCAATACCCAGCTTGCTCAAGTGAAATTTCTTGGTCAACAAATGGCTGAAGCATGTAGGTATCTTACTAAATTGCATTAATATATTGCGACAATTCAATAATATGGTATTTTAACTACTTCGCATGCAAACGGAACCCCAAAACTAAATTGATGAAAACGATGACAACCTTCCTATATATGTTCAAAAAATTAAAAAGTTCTATAAATATTTTCCCTATACAACATTAGGATAATTTACCATTCATTTACGACACAATTACATTATATTCAAATATAAATCCAATATTATAATATTGTAATTTTAGAAACAAGTAGTCGGGTGATTTTAAAAAGTTATAATTGAAAGATAGGCCTATATCAGTAACTATAAATTATGATAATATTTTGATCGTAATATATACATCTATCACCAGAAATTAAAATAGACATTTACATTTTTGAATATTTATGTTTGTAAGTGTGGTATAATGAAAGTATCAATATTTATACTTGAATAGCTAATTTTAGCTGATCATATAGATAATGTTCATGTTACTTTTTCTTTTAAAGATTTAAAACAGAATTACATTTAATTGCGATTTAATTTTTATTGATAAGTGTAAATGAAGTAGCAATTTACAAACTGAATGTTATGTAAAACATATTTTTAAAAGTAACCACTTCCCTTGTTCTCAATCCCCTCTACTATCCTATTTGACTAAGATTTTTTTAAATTGCTCTATAAATTATTTGATAGTGTCAGTAAAGGAACATTACATCATTTACCACAATAATTTGTTATTTTTTAGGAATAAAAATTTTAATATTTGCACTTCAATTATTATATTTGAAATATTTATAATTATTATTTTTTTAATTAGAGGATGACGAATCAAGGACAAACGATGTCGCTTCTATTTATTACTAACTGTACAAAACAATTGCATCGATGATTGATTTTTGTGGATAAAATGACACATCACCTCCTGAAATAGGAAAAACAACCATGAATTTTCCTTCAACTTATAGTTGTTTTTTGAGGCGAATAAGACACTCCTTCACCATACGATTTTGTATCCGTTGAACAGGAGCAGGACCACCTGCCAGTAGGAGTCGAAGATTCTGTTTGGTTTGGACTTGCTGTTCTTGGAACAGTTCTATTGCTCGGAAGAGATTTGGATGCGGATGTCCGAGCTCCTTACTCATCCTGTTGTCCTAGGATTCGAGGTGATTGTTTGCACGTATGTTGTCGATATTGGCACAGTGGGTCCATAATTCTACTGGAAAATGAGCAACCAACATGTCGACCCATGTTGTAGTAACGTAATTACAAAAAGCCCATCCCGGATGATCATCTTGATCAATTTTTTTAATGCTGACATCCACACTTCGTCAACTTGCTGCGGAGGGATTAAAGAAAGAAGCGGGTGCCCTTCTTATTAGTCTATTCAAAGCTGCGTCATTTCTATATCGGATGACTAAACCAACTTTCCTAACATGTCGCCATATAGCCTGGGCAAAGTGGAAGAGACAACCACGTATTATAGATGCAGGAAACAATTCTGACACAGTACTCATGACAGCTTGCTCAAAATATATACAGAAGCATGATGGTTGAAACAGGAAACCGTAGCGCCCACATGCGGTTTAAATAAGATTGAACAGTTGAGTATACAATATGTGTAATCTGTTTTAGAAGGTAGTAATGCAATACACGGTATCATTGTCTCCATCACCATGACATGGAGCGTATATACCTGCACGAATATCTCAGGGTAAATTTTGAATGTTCCATCCATATAAACTGTCTCGGCTGCACAAAGATGTCGAAGGTTCTGTTGCGTTGCCAAAATTAGGATCTTGTCGTCAATGCCGTCATTAGACAATAGGAAGTCACAACCATCTTTGTTTGTGTAATATAATAATTTATATTCAATAATTATAAACTTGTTTGCTTACTGATATCGATGTATCTATTCCTTATGTTTGAATTTTGAATCTATGTTAATGTTAGTTTAATTATATTAATATTTACGTTTACTTTATTGCTGAATAAAACGTTACAGTTTAAGACTTATATACGTTTATTACAGTTTGCGACCACTCTCCTTCGACGTTCACGTCAGCACGTCGATGTGGAAGTTTTGGAAATCTGTTTGCTCTTGCTCTGTACATAGAAGTAGTATATGACTGATATATCTAACATCCCTACCCCTACTCCTCAGTCAATCAGAGTCGAGTATTTGTATTTTGGTTACTCTGGCTTCCTATTGACAAATTTAAACAAGTCAAGGTCGTTTCCGATTAATTCAAGATCCCATACTTTAATTACGCTAATTAGAAATTGATCAGAGGTACCCTATTGATAGTAATCGATAATTCAAGTACGATTATTGATTTTTTCCAATACGATGCATTGTGACCATGCAATGTCAGATCCGGATGATTTCTATGGGTATTCTGACTAAGCCGAGGTAGCGGAGTTTGATTTACTACTTATAAATAGATCAGAGGTACCCTATTGGTAGTAATCGATCATTCAAGTACAATTGTTGATTTTTCCCATATACGATCCATTGTAGCCATGCAATGTCAGATCCGGATGATTTATATGGGTATTCTGACTAAGCCGAGTAAAAAGAGTTTGATTTACTACTTATAAATAGATCAGATCTATTGGTAGTAATCAATCATTCAAGTACAATTATTGATTTTTCCCAATACCATCGTCGAACAAGGTCTGCGTGAATTCTCCGACAAGGGCAATGGTTACAAAGTGAGACCCACCTACTCGGAAGAAAGACAGATTGCGTGGGTAAAATTGGCTCTATACTTTGAAACTTTCGACTGGCGCGGTAAGAACATACCGTCTCCATTTCAGTTCAAATCTTTGTCGTTCCAACTCGTGATTCGGGCAACGAACCTGTTCTGTGGTGACCACGGCAATAATAGAGGGGTTTCCACCATTGGGGTTCCCACCATTTCACTTCAAGTTTTTGTAAAAGTTTAGTTTTTGGTACCAGGTCGAAGCTTAGGG